>CAUYRT010029791.1:0-12561 GCA_963574885.1 Lepilemur ruficaudatus
TTCAAGGCTCTAGAAGCTGTGGAGTAGAAATATGTCACCCCTGCTCTGCCTTTTCACGTTCTGACCATAGAATCTATGAGCATAAGAAAATGGTTGTTTTAACCTAGTAAAATTGGGATGATTTATTATGCAGCAACAGTAAATGGAACAATGCTTTCTAGTAATTTTAACAATATTCATAAATGATAAGATACATCACTACTCGCGGACAGTCTTTAGGCTAAAAGGAGACTATTACTCAAAATAACTTGAAAATATAGTTCAGGATGTAATGCAGACTGCTATAGTTTGGATACTTGTCTCCTCCAGATCTCATGGTGAAACATGATCCTCATTGTTGGAGGTGGGGCTTAATGGAAGGTGTCTGGGTCATGGGCATGGATCTGTCATGAATAGATTAATGTCCTGGGGTGTGGGGAGGGTGAGTGAGTTCATTTTCTATTAGTTCCCACAAGATCTGGTTGTTAAAAAAGAGTCTGGCACCTCCCTCCTCACTCTCATGTCCTTTTGCACCATGTGATCTCTGCACATGCTGGCTCCCCTCTGCCTTTCACCTTAAGTGGAATCAGCCTGAGGCCCTCGCCAGACACTGAGCAGATTCCCAGCACTGTGCTTCTTGCACATCCTGTAGAACCACGAGCCAAATAAATCTATTTTCTTTATAAACTCCCCAGCCTCAGGTATTTGTATTCCTTCATTGCAATACAAAATGGGTTACGATATATAGACCATAAAAATATTTCTGTCATCAATTAAAATTTCATTTGTTTACTTCATGTATAAAACAAATGAATGAAGGGAATTAAGATAAAACCATACAGATCTGTACTGTCCTATATTATCACCACTAGCCACATGTGGCTACTGATCAAAGTGAGATGTGCTGTAAATATAAAATATACACAAGAGTTTGAAGACTTAGCATGAAAAAATCTAAAAAAAAATCTCATTCATAATTTTACATTAACCACTGAAATAATATCTCAAGTATCTTGAGTATCTCAATAATTTTTATATTGATTATATGATGAAATAACATTTTGGACAGTGGGTTAGATACATTATAGATTAGTTTCATCTGTTTCTTTTTGCTTATTTTTATGATTAATAATTGGGTTCCTAGAAAATTTTAAATTTAACTATGGCTTAGATTTGTGGTTCACATTGTGTATCCATTGTACAGCACTGAATGAAACCATTTTTCTATTTTAAAAAATACTAGACACTAATGAAAGAAAATAGAAGAACAAAACTCTAATTAATAATTCTCATTTTGCCACAATTTTCTGAAATTCTAAGAAGTGAGAAGACTGATTTTAGTTTACCCAATGATTTCTATTACCAAGTAACTAAAATATGACTCCATTACTTATTCCTCAACAAGACGTAAAAAAAACCACTTTGTGTTAAGAACACATACACAGTAAAGTTGATAGTAGTGTTATATTAGATGCTGAATTTTCTTAAAAGATGCTTTATTTACTATATTTTCTTGTACTATTAAAAGTTCTGATTATTTTGGATTCCCTTATTTATTTTCATGTGAAAAAAATCATGAATCAAACCTTTTCAAACTTTTTTTAGTTTTCTCACTAACTTTAAATTTATTTGCTTTACTCTCTGCTCCCTTATCAATATAATTTATTTATATTTTCCTAAATTTTCATAGTTCTGAAGGCAGAGATGTGAGTTATAAAAATGCAAAAAATACAATTATCTTTAAACTGGATCTCAACATTTTGGGAACCGTTAAAAAAAAGAATTCACATTAACATTTCAAAAGGAAAGTGATGGAATTAGAAGTTATTATTTTAGTAAAATTGTAGCAGTTGAGATAATTTTGCAAACTTAAATCTGTATGCATTTTAGCCTTTCCAGCCCTAATCAAACCGCATGCATGCTCTTAGCACAGCCTGACTTCCTTTTCTGCCAGCTAACACGGTGTTCTCTTTACCGCCCGCCATTCGTCTGTCATTCTTAATTCCAGACTTCACTCTACCTGCCAGACTGCTACAGAGCTGCCACCAGTTTCATCTTAAAAGCCTGACATTTAGCCTTTCCTGCTCAGCTTCAGTCAATCAACTATTTGAACTTTGTGAATGTACCTTGCAAAATAGGTGGATAGTGTCAGCCTGACTAAAAACTGTGAGATTGACTGTTTCCTTCCCTCGAGGAAGTGTGTAATTATGCCAAATGCAACTGTAGGCCTGCTTGTCTGATGGCATTTCCATCATGCGCTCTCCTCAGAAAGACCTGAAAACTGTCAGATAAAAGCTGTGTGAGGCAGTTGGTGTCACCTCTGGGAAAACACCTGTCAGCCTCTACGTACAGGCAAAAGTTCCGTGAATAAGAAGACAGTCAAGGTAGTGGAACTACAATGAGAAAAATAGGTACTACAGACTAGAAAGCAGATTGGCCAGGAGTTTTGCCAATAACCACCAGACTTCATGCTCAGGAACAGTGTAAAGGTCTGATTAAGGTTCAGAGTTGCAGTCACAATTCAAACGTTTTCAGGAGCCAAACAAGTAAGATATATTTCTGGAGAGACCAAATATTACTATTACTTCTAATACTATTACACTTATTGAGAACTTACTATATGGTGGGTTTTGTCTCAACCGATAGATAGATAGATAGACAGATAGATAGGTCTAGATCTTCATTTAACTTTTACAAAAAATGCTGTAAGGTAGATACTGTAATTTTCTTTACTTTATAGATAAATATACTGAAGCATGAGTAATGTGCCCATGCACACATGGCTAGCAAATGTGAGATTCAAATTCAAACTCTATAATTCTGGAGATTGTGGTCTTAACCTCAAGCCACACTACTACAGGCAGCGGTGGCGCCTCTTCTTCAACCTGAAGAACAAATGTATTGCCTGAAGGCATTCAATTTTGGCCACAAAAACCAAAAGCATCTGCCTTATCAATTCAGCCATTGGTTTTTCGACAAAATCAAAGTTGGAACAAGTTTTCTAAATTCCAGCCATGTGTCCTCATGCAGTCTGAAATTAAATATAAACTTTTAATAGTAAAACTCAATTTTATTTATAGTGATCAAAACATATGGTTTTAAAAAGTCTTTTCTATACTTACAGCTTCTTTATCCCTTAATGCTTAAATTCATTCCTTATTTTGTTTATATTTCTAGGGTAAAGAAGAAACTGCCATAAAAATTTCACATTATACATAAACGGAAGCTTTTCCATTTTTACTGTCTAAAATACAGTTTTAAAGTGTGTTGTTTTAAACTAGCAAGTAAATCATTGCAGAAAAAATACTCTGTTCCTTATGATAGCTTATTTTATGACCAAATATAGTTCCTTATGGTAAATTAATTTTTGGCCAAATGTATGGTATTTTCCTTCTTAATATTAATTAATCATATTATAATAATTTTATTAATTAATATTAATTACTGGGTAAGCCCCCATTATAAAGTATTCTTTTTGTTCTATAATTAGGAAGGATGTGATAGAATAATAACTTGTTGCCTGTCCAATACTCCTGTTTCTAAAACTGTAGGGGAATTAAAGCTGGAACTGCCTTTAATCACTTGTTGTCTCAGAGGCAGTCATCAGATTTAGATTACTGAAATCACTCATCTTAATTTTCAAATAGAGACTGTTAGATATGCCAGGTAAGGAGAATTCCCTCCCATTATTTGATCTGTTTAATGAGAAGAAGGGGATGTCCATGTCTGAATCTATCTTAGCACACAGTTCTCATTGATAGTCCTGTACGTGAGGAATGAGCTTTTGCCATGTCAGCAAGATAAGCCCCCAAAGAATGATACTTTATTGACTGAACTGTCTGCCTCCATCTTGTGAGGAAGAACAGTTTCCATGCTGCACTAGACAATTATTGACAAGCAGGAATGCCTAAAAATGTAAAGTAAATTGTTTCATTAAAAATTTATTCTCAAACTAAACTAAAGTAAAACAATTGTACCACTTCAGAATTCTACAGAAGGGGATCTTTCAAATAATCTTTAGTTACGTTTTAAAGAATTTTTAGAATGAGCTTTCACTACTTCATATAAAAACATACATGCTTCAAATATAATATTTATGTTTATGTTTGACTATAAACAAGCAATAAACATACGTTTAGTTCTGACTTATAAATAAATGATATACATGAAGTTTTAATGGAAACCACTTATTTTTAATTTCCATTGCATAATAAAAATATAATGCCATAATTATAAACGACAGTAATTTCTTTCCTTTTTAATTCACATATCTGAGGTTACAGATCTCTGCATGATCAAGGGAATGAAATGAAAGCAAAATCTTAGATTATTGTGACATTGTCTGAGAACAGCCAGAACCTTCTAAATTCCAGGGACTGTTACCTTAGTTGTCAGATAAACAATGATTATTTAATCATGGATAAAAAGATGATGACAATTCTTAATCAAATTTTAGTATGATGCCGTAAGAATGGAGACATATTCAAATATTTAGCTTTGTTGATGGTTAGAAATATGCAAATTGAAATATTACTTACCTTCACTTTCAGTCATGAAAAAGTTACTAAACTCACCTTACCCTATTGTCATAAACAGCTACAAACCTTGTGTGTGTGTGTATAGTGTGTGTGTGTATAGTGTATATGTATATATATATATATATATGAAACAAACATGTTTAGACACTGGACAGCAGCAGCACGGGACTGCGAACAGAGAGAGCAAGGAAATATGTGAAGTGAGTCCTACGATTAGCATGCTTACCATCCCAGCTTTCTGCCAGGAGGATTTTTCCAGATTATAGTGTAAGAAAGGTGTGAAGGGAAGGGGGAGGAATAATCAGAGACAACAGGCTTTCTGAGTTGAGGAGGTAAAGAAAAGCATTTGGGAAAATTTAAATAAAAACGTGAAAATGATAAAGAGAGAAATATAAACTACATAAAAGAACCAAATTGAACTTCTATGGATAAAAAACACAATTTCTGAAGTGGAGAATTCAAGGGATGAGAGTAATGGCTGATTTGAAACTATCCCCAAAAGATCAGTGAAGATATGGCAATAGCAAATATCCACATTGAAGCACAGAGGAACATAAATGGGAAGAAATGACAAGAACTTCAGTAATCCGTTAAAAATATCAATGATGTTAAACATACATGAATTGGAGTTCAAGAAGGCAGGAAAGCAAAGAATATATTTAGAAAATATTCCAAGTTTCAGGAAACTAATAAACTTGCTGATTAAAGACCTGTCAAAATCCTAAACCGAAACTAGAGACAATCGTACCAAAGCGTATACTAATCAAATTGTTGAAAACCAGTGAAAAAGAGAAAATCTTGAAAGCAGCTAGACGACAAAAGACACATTTTGTACACAGGTGCAAAGATTACCAGTCTTCTCATGAGGAATTAAGTAAAAAAATCAACAAAATGCCATTTCACAAGAGCTGATAGAAAAATTATGAAGCTAAAATTTTATATCCAGCAAAATTGTCCTTAAAATGATGACAAAGTGTTCATACAATAAGAAGTTGGGAGAATTTATTTCTAGGAGATCTGCATGGTGTTTTTCAGATGGAAAAAAAGTACCTCAGAAGGAAACTTGAATCTCCATAAAAGAATGAACAACACCAGAAATGATAAACATGTGGATGAATATATATTTTTTAATTGTTGTAAAATCAAGTGACAATTTAATAAAAATATATTATTTATTAATAATATATGTAAAGCACAATGTGACAAATAGTAGACAGGAAACAGAAGGTTAGGAAAATATATTATTTTAAGATTCTTACATTATACAAGAAGTGAAATAACAGGATTTGAAGGCAAACTCTCATAATATGAAGGTGCTAATTTTAAACTGTAAACCAACCACTAAAACAAAGCAAAGAAATATAGCTAAAACTCTACAGTAGAGTGAAGTGAGATTCTAAGAAATAATTAATTGAGAAAAACACTGGCAAAAATGAAAATGAACAAAGAAAGTGGACAAATGGAAGCGGATAACAAGATAGTAAATTTCATTGGAACCATATTGATAACTAAATTAAACTATTAATTAAAATGCAGATTTTAAGACAATCATTTCCTCATGTCATTGCAAAATTTTCTACTTATTTTTTGCCCTTTCACTTACGTTGAAGTGCATCAAAATCAGAATTCCCTTCTAAATCCATATATGAATCAACTGAAAGAGAAGATTCTATTTGCTACTATAATTATTAATAGAAGAGGAAAGTAGTGAGATGTGAAATGAGTTTTAATGGTGGGACAGTTGATTTAGTCTTAATTTTGCCAATACCAGTACATTAGATAAGGTTCTCCAGTGAAACAGAACCAATAGTGTGTGTGAGAGTGAGTGTGTGTGTGTGTGTGTGTGTGTGTATGTGTGTGTTTTGAGTGACTGACTGACACAATAGTGGGTGCTGGCATATCTGTATAGAGCAGATTGTCAGGCTGGAAACTCAGGCAAAAGTTTAAGTTGTAGTCTTGAGTCCATAATTTGTGGGCAGGTTGGCAGACCGGAAATTCAAGCAGGATTTCTATGTTACTGTCTTGAGGTAGAATTCCTTCTCTCCAGGAAACCTCAGTTTTTGCTTTTAATTATTTCAATGAATGGACAAGGTCCACAAATATTATTAAAGGTAATATTCTTTACTTATTCAACTGATTGTAGATGTTAATTACACCTATAAATATCTTCACGGCGACATCTAGACTAGTGTGGGACAAAGCAGCCGGGTACCACAGCCTAACCAAGTTGACATCACAAACAGAAAATCTTAGATCACATTTATGAGGCTGATCACCTTGACTTTTATTGGACTTTGTTTGAAAATATCCTCCCCTCTTATTTAAACACCAAACTCTCTCTCTCTCTTTAAGTATTTACAAAACCTCCCCTGTCCCAGATAAGTTCATTCAATACGGATTCTTTCCTTAGAAGTCTTCCGTATACAGTGTGCATTTAATGTTGATTTACTTCTACTTATAATATCAACCTATTTTTGCTAGTGAGTATGACTTCAATTTCATTCGATGGTCAACTGATAAAGGGAAAGACCATATCATCAATGTTTTTTAAATCTCACTACAAATCCTAATTTACTAAAAAATAAATCGTTGAGGCTTGTTCCTACAGAATATTAAATAGTTAATTTAATGGAAAAATTAAAAAGCAAGCCAGGTTGTGACTTGGTATTCATATTCTGTTTTCAGAAACCCTCATTATCCTCAAAATTAGGATATAAAATTTAACTTTGTACCAAATAATATGAGATAGGAGAGAAGTTAATGAAAATATTACACAATTTGAAAAACAATAAACTGATTAAAAGAGCAGTTACTTATATTTTATACAAGAGAAAAAAACATTTCCAAATTTTATCTTAAAGAAGTTTCACTAATAATATTTTTAGTTTGGAGTGTTCCTGCAAAAAGAGTTATGTGTTACGTGTTGGTCCTGGTTTTCCCCAGTAGTCCTATCTTATGCCTTGTGTACTTATTATAATTACTAAAGAGAGTCCTCTTTTACTCTTAAAAGAGTGCCAGTTTAGAAGATATATGATATGATCATTCTAAATAGGAGGATGTGCTGATATTTGGGCCATAAATACTGGTTTATGACAATATGTAATGTGTGAAGCATCAGAATCTTTTCGTGATCCTATTAAAATATCACTGTCTGATACCAAAGTCAGAGAAAGACATGACAAGAAAACTACAGAACAATATCCTTTATGAAAATTGATGCAAATTTCCTCAACAAAATACTAGCAAATTTTTTTCAGAAGCATACTTAAAAAGATTATACACTATGATCAAGTAGGATTTATTTCAGCAATGCAAGGATGGTTCATCACAGAAAAATTGATTAATGTAACACACCACATTGACAGAATGAAGAGGAAAAAAACACATGACATATCAGCTAATGCAGAAAAAGCGTTTGGCAAAAAATCAGCACCATTTCATGATAAAAACACTGAACAAACTAGGAATAGAAGAAAACCACCTCAATATATAAAAGCCATACATGTAAAATCCACAGTGAACATCAAACTCAAGGGTGAAAGACTGGAAGCTTTTCCTGTAACATCAGGAACAAAACAAGAATGTCTGCTTTCACCAATTCTATTCAACATAGTACTAGAAATTCTTACCAGAGCAATTAGGCAAAAGAATATTTTTTAATGGAAAAGGAAAAAAAAATAAAAGGCATCCACATTAAAAAGAAATAAGTAAAATCATTTCTTTTCCCAGATAATATGATTTTATACGTAGAAAACCTTAAAAATTCCACAAAAAACTGTTAGAGCAAATACATGAATTCAACAAATTAGCAGGATACAAATTCCACTTGCAAAAATAAGTTGCATTTCTATACACTGACAATGATCTAAAAAGTGAATAACAAGACCAATTCCATTTACAATAGCATCAAAAGGAATAAAATATTTAGGATTTATCTTAACCAAGAAGGTGAAAGACTTGTACAGTGACAACTGCAGAACATTGCTGAAAGAAATTAAAGAGGCTATAAATAAATGAAAACACGTCCAATGTTCATAGGTTGGGAGACTTAATTTTGTTAAAATGGCATAATGACAGACATAGCAACCAAAAGAATAGAATAGTGAACACAGAAATAAACCTCACATATATCGCCAAATGTTTTTGGACAAGGTTGCCAAGATGATTCAATAAGAAAATAACAGTTTTTCCAATAAATGTTTCTGGGAAAACCGGATACCCAAATGCAAAAGAATGAAGCTGAGTCCTTACCTAACACCATAGTCAAAAATTAACTTAAACTAGATCAAAAACCAAAATGTAAGATCTCAAACTATAAAACTCTTAAAAGGGAAAAAGTTCAAAAACATTGTGTTGGCAATGATTTCTTAAATATAACAATAAAGGAATAGTGAACAAAAAAATAGACAAATTAGACATGAAAATTAAAACTGTACAACGCAGTATAATATTAACAGAAAAAAGGCAACCCACAACAGAATGGGAGAAAATACTTGCACATATTATATCTGATAAGAGATTGATGCTCAGAATATATAGAGAACTAAAGCTCAATAACAAAATGAACAGCCCTATTCGAAAATGGACAAAGGACTCATATACTTCAAAGAAAACATAAAAGTGGCTATTAATCACATGAAACTATGTTAATATCATTAATCATTAGGTAAATGCAAATTAAAACCACAATGAGGTCTCATCTCACACCTACTGAAATCTCTATTATCAGCAAACCAAAAGATAACAAGTGTTGGTGAGGAGGTGAAAAGGGAACTCTTGCACACTGTTGGCGGAAATATAAATTGGTGTAGCCATTATGGAAAACAGTATGGAGGTTCCTCAAAAAATTAAAAAGAACTACCATATGATCCAGGAATCCCACTTCTGGCTATATATCCAAAGGAAATGAAATCAGTATGTCAAAGACATAGTTGCATCTCAATGTTCACTGTAACTAGTCACAGAGCCAAGGTATGGAAGCAAACCAAGTGTCCATCAATGGCTAAAGGGATAAGCAAAACATGACACACACATATATATATACACATATATATATAAAATCTTCATTATTATATATATATAAAATGAAATATTATTCACCCTTAAAAGGAAGGAAATTCCTTCTTAAAAGGAAGGAAATTCTGACATATGCTGCAACATGGATAAATCTTGATAACATGGCAAGTAAAATAGGCCAGTCACAAAAAGACAACTACTATCTGATTTCATTTATATGAGGTACATAAAATAGTCAAAATCATAGAGACAGAAAGTTGAATAGTGGTTTCTAGAAGTCTGGCAAAGGTGGAATGGGGAGTTATTGTTTAGTAGGTATAAAGTTTCAATTTTACAAGATGACAGAGTTCTGAAGTTGGATGGTGGTCACGTTGCAAAATATTATAAATATATCATTATTAATACCATTAAGTTGAACACTTATTAATGGTAAAGATGGCAAATTTTATGTTAGGTGTAGTCTACCACAATAAATATATTGAAAAAAATGCAGTCATCTCATCCCACCACCAGTAAATCTGGGGAAGAACTTGGGTCCTTATAAATTTAACAAATTATTTGATACATGTCAAATTTTGAGAATGGCTAATCCTAGATTTCAATAAACTTTCAATTTTATACCTACAGTACACATCAATTTACACTTTTCGTGGAAATGATAAAATACTTTATTACTACAGGCCTTTTGAAGGACTCTTGTGGCCTAAATTTTTCTTATTCCAAATACAATCAGTAGCCCATAATGATGTTGAAAGGCCTTTGAAACTAACTGGTAAATACATAGACCTCACAGTCCCATGGAAATCATGAGGAAAAATAAGAGTAAGTTATGGTTCAATTCTTATGCTGATAATTTGCATTACTCAAAGATGTGATTCTGTCCATAGTCAATATAAATGAGGAATGGGAAGAAATTGTTCTAGGAGATGGGATAGGCCAGCAGAGAAATTAAAAAAGAAACTATAAATGAAAATTTTATATTTAAATGTATGAACATAGTCACTTTGAAAGATCTTATATAATCATAGATTCAAGAGTATGTTGATTGTATAAGACAGTGTAAGTCTTTAATTTTAGAGAGTTGGAAAAATTGGGGCCAAGTGAGTTTCAATAATTTAAATAACTTACCCACAGGTAATTACTGGCTTTAGAAAAACTAGATTTATATTGCTTGGGTCTTATTTCAGTTTTTTAAAAAATATTATATTAGCCATTGAATTTTGGATCATGTACTCTCAAGATTAGGTGTCTGGCTCTAGTCCTTTGTTAACCTGGATAATTGAACCATAAAGGTCTGCAACCACTTGAAAAAATCTTGGTTATGATGTCTCATTTAGTTACATCATTTCTGAACAGACATTGAGAGAGTCATTCACATTTGTAGTAAATTAGTAAAATGCTTAAAGAAGGCAGATGTGTCTGCTGTTATATAACAAGTATAATGTGAATTAAACAGAAAATAAGTGGCCCTAGCATGTATACAGAAGAAAACACAGAAATCCTTGCCTTTACCATAGCTTACTAAAATGATTAGTCATTCTGTATTTAATACCATTTCCAATTTAGGAACATGTCCCTCTGTTTTGATTGTTTATCTTTTTCATGGTTTCCACCCCAACCCCACCAACTTTTAAAGTATAAATTTATTTGGATATTTGCTACTTTATTGTTTCAGTGTAACAGAATATTATTAGAATACATTTAAAAATTCTTTTGCTGCAAAAGAACTTTCTCTTAAAAAAGCCAGGAGTGAAGGGTATAACATGAGAAAGCACGAAATGTTCTATGCGATTCAAGATCATCATTTTTTCTTCTAATGACATCCAAATGGTCTATAGTCTAATAGCCCCTATGAAAAAATACACACCATAATACTTCCATTATCAATGGATTCTAGTAGCCAAATGACTGAACTTTTGTCTGACCTAATTCAAATGAATTGATTTTGTGTTTAATGTACTATGGAACAAGGCAATTAATCCTTTTCATCTTTAGTTACTGCAGGGAGAGATGGGGTAAAAAAAAGAAGGAAATTAACAATTTTGCGTTTTTGTAAAATTTTGTACACATAATTTTGCTTAATCTTAACAATTCTCTGAGGTAGGTGGCATTAACCACATTTGATAGATGAGGAAGCTGAGGAAGCTCAGAAAAATTATGTAAGTTGTTCAGGATTCAAAGTGTAAGTAAATATCAAAGTTAAAATCAGAACATAAATTAATGAGACTCTAAATTCCCGTTCAGTTAGCACTTCATCACAATCAACAGATATTCATTCATGTATTAATTCCACAAATATTGAGATTTATTATTACTAGTTCTTTTCCTAGGAGTTGTTGGAGATTGCCAATTAGTGTTTAATGTTGTTTTCAAGAAAAAAATCTAGACTAGACTACTATTAAATAGATCTTTTTTCAACCCTCAGAAATCCCTTAAATTCATAATGCTTTCAAAATGTACAAAACTTTTTTCATATACAGTATCATCTTATTTAATCATAGGTATTCTCTTTAGAAACAAGCTTGAACTTATTAAGACTAAAGGATATTAAAATAAATATTTCCTGTTTTGATGCTAGACATGATACATGAGTTAAATGTTATAAAAATTAAAAATTTTTATTTTGCTAAGATATTTAATAAATCATAGCTATAAAAATATAGTTTGGTAAATTGATAAGTGGTTGAACTTCTGTGCTCAAATAGTATTAGCTAATTAATCTATTTTATCACCTCTACATATATAATGTATATAGTCCTGAAGAGAGATTTTTTTTGGATATAATTTAATGCTATTCCATTCATTAGTAATTAGAAGGTAGGTGACTCAAGTCTGGGAGAAGCTGCTAATAAATTACAAATAGAATAAAAAAATTTAAAACAATTTTGTAAAAGAAAATTACGAAACTAAACTAACAAAATTAATGTGGGCTATGATAAATATAAAGCTTTGATTTTACATTCAGATAAATAAATTGCATGAATGCAGCATGAAAGGGCACTTGCATAAATAGTATTTTACACAAACC
>CAUYRT010029792.1:0-91509 GCA_963574885.1 Lepilemur ruficaudatus
TCTGCCGGCCCTCCCTGGTCTACTCCTTGCAGCCCCAGAAGGTGTTTGAGCTCTTTCCCAGGTGTTTCTCCCCTGCACACATGGAAACAAGCTCCCTGAGTTGGAGCCTAGCCTCTGTTACATTCCCGACAATGCCACGCAGAACCCATGCCCCCTGGAAGTGGGAATCCATCTTTGGGGTTATTATTTTTCAGGATTCTGGCCAACTTAGCCAGGTGACCAGATGTTAACGACAAAGAGAAAGCATGGTTGGAAGACATGAGGCTAGGTATTTGCAGCCACCACTATTCCCCCCCACCACCAAATACTGGTTTTCTTGAACTTTCCACAGGATAAAATGGAGAGCTCCCCTCAGCTCCTTTGAGGTCGAGATTGTTATCTCCACAAAGGCCTCATTTAAAGCCCAGTGGGGCTGGGCGCTATGGCTCATGCCTGTAATCCTGGCACTCTGGGAGGCTTAGGCGGGAGGATCGCTCAAGGTCAGGAGTTCTAGACCAGCCTGAGCAAGAGCGAGACCCCGTCTCTACTAAAAATAGAAAGAAATTAATTTGCCAGCTAAAAATATATAGAAAAAATTAGCTGGGCATAGTGACGCATGCCTATAGTCCCAGCTACTCGGGAGGCTGAGGCAGGAGGATCACCTGAGCCCAGGAGTTTGAGGTTGCTGTGAGCTAGGCTGATGCCATGGCACTCTAGCCCAGGCAACAGAGTGAGACTCTGTCTCGAAAAAAAAAAAAGAAAAAAGCCCAGTGGGAGAGAATCACCCCTCAAAGGTTAGGGTTAGCTTGAGAGTCTGAAAGGGAGAGGGAGAGAAAGAAGTTCACAGAGAGGAAGGCTAGCCAGGGCTTTCTGTTAAATTTAAGGTGAAACCTGGAAGAGGCAGCGATTGGACATGGAGTACTCCCATGTGCCCCTGGGGAAAGCTCACAGCAGATGGGAGATGGGAGAGATACCAAGAGGGACTCCACATACAGTTCCCAAATGACTAAACAGGTGCCAGAATTCTACCTCCACATTTTTTGCAAAGCAGTCAGGGTCACACAGACAAAGGATTGGAAAGAAATTTCCCAAATTACTTCTCAGTGTTGAGATGTCAGAGTTTGTTTCTTTTGTTGGTCTTGGTTTTCCAGTTTTTCTGCAGTGGATATGCATTACATCTGCAATAAGCACAATCTTATACACGCACATGCACTTGTGAGCACACAGAGAGAGCAAGGGCGTCCCCAAGCCCAGGAGGCCTGGGGGGGGGAGTCCCTACATGAGGGGGTCAGGTAACTGGGAGGGGCTGGATCTCAGAAAGCTGCCCTGTTTTTTGCTTTTGTATTTTCATACCAGCAAAGCATTAACAGCCTTACAAAGCCCTTTCTCACAGTAACTCTGTGAGGGAGTGTTGGGCCAAACACGGACTACTGTCCTCATTTTATGGATGAATAAACAGAGACTAGAAGAGGTTAAGAGACTGCTCTAATTCACACAGCTATTTCCTAACATACCTTGGGAAATCAAAGCCAGGAACTGAACCCCAGGTCTTGCCATTCCTGACCTTGAGTTCCTCCCGGCCTGTGAGAGAGCATCACAAACTCCTTCACCCTGAGCAGACTTTCATTCCATGGCTTTGTCCTTGGCATTACTCCCGCTGCCCTGCACACCACAGTGGGTATCACAATATCTCACAGACAACAGCGCCATCATTCCAGGGGGACACGGTTGCCCGCCTTAGCCTGGTCAGGTGCAGAATGCCTGCCCTAAGGCCAAAGCTTATTCACACCTAAACACGCACAGGTTGCTTCTTGTCCACGGAAGTGGCTTTCCTACCCCCTTGACTTGAAAACCACCCAAACTGCTTGAAAACATGCATTGGATTATATTTTTGTGGTTTTTTTAAACCCATAAAAATTTTGTCTCTTACTTTTAGGAGACAAAGCAGAAAGAACCCTAACCGAACGAATAAAAACAAAAAAGAAAAAAATCCCACACATGAGAACGCCTCAACTCTCAAAAGAACCACATTTTTAAAACTCTTTTTTTAAAAACATAATTATTGGTGGGGAGGGGAGTGTGGTACAGAATGCCTTTGGCTTCCTCGGTACAGGCTGGCTCTAGCTTCTGGAGAAATAGTTTTGAGATCTAAATCCAAGAGAGACAATTCACCTCCCTCCTCCGCCTCAGGCTTGTTTAGATACCTGAGTTCCCGGACTTCACAGTTAGTTTTCAAAGAAACCAAGTTCCCCAGCGCTTGGACATTCAGGTAACTTTTGCTTCGTTCGCCTGAATCAGCCGCTGTGAAGGCACGCCCAGGGTGCACCTGCAGCCTGGACCCAGGCAAGACACCGGATCGAGCCCCGTTAGACGATCACGTCCCTGGTCCCGAGTGGCTCCGAATGCAGGAGGCGGGGGCCCCCGGCCTTGCTTTGCCGCCCGCGAGCCCGGGCGCGTGCCCGCGACGCCCGCGGAGCCAGCTGCGCCCGGCGGGTCCGCGCAGCCGGAGCGCACGCAGAGAGCGGGGCCGCCCACCCGGCTCTGGGCACGGCGCTCCTCGGCGCCCGCGCGCTGCCCGGCCAGCTCGCCCTGTCCCCTACCTACCTCCACCAAGTCACACGCTGAGGCACCGGTCACCGGGGCCCCAACCCACCGGGACCGGCCTCCACCTCAGGCCATCTTACTCACCGCGGGGCCCGCCAGCACCAGGAGCGCCCGCAGCTCCTCTAGGAAGTCGGACAGCGGCAGGCAGCGCGGCCCGCGGCGCTCGGGGGTGGCCTCTGGGCCTCCGGGCCGGGGCGCGGGCTCCCGGGGAGCCTCCATGTGCCAGGCGTGCTGCAGCGGGGAAGCTCCGCGGCCGCGGCTGGGACGGCGCAGGGCGGCCCGCACTCCAGTCCCCGCCCCGGGCCGCCCTCCCCAGCCCGCCCCGCACCCGGAGCTGGCGGGGCCGGCTGAGCGCGCCGCCAGCCAGTCTGCGACCTTGGGCGCACCCCTTGCACCGCCGCACCACTGCAGACGTCCGCGGGTCTTGCAGAGGCCGAGAACTCCTACACTTGAAAGGCAAAGTTTGAAAGAGCTCCAGAAACTAACGGAAAGCGCTCCGGGGCCGGTCCTCGGACGCCAGGGCTCACCGGCTCTGCGCCTCTCTTGGGGGTTTCAGGTTCTGAAGGGTGTGGCGTGGAAGGACCTAGAGTCCTGGAGCCGCGACTCGGTTGGCGGCCAGCAGGGTTTACGGGTTGGGCGCTTCAGTGCTCATTACTGTGCAGCTTGCGCTCAGCACACTCCTTTGCACTCCATGTGCATTCTGCAAACTCCTTTTCCCCCACCAGTAGTTCCGTTAGAGATATCTCTGGCTTGACAGATCACTTACCTTCCTCCTTCATGCCTCAAGATTATTCGGATACTTGAGCTCCCGGACTTTCCAGCTAGTTTTCAAAGGAACCAAGTTCCCAGTGTTTTGCAGTTCAGGTAACTTTCGCTTCGTTGCTGGAATCAGCGCTCAGAGAAGGCACAGCCACCTGGCACCTACAACCTGGACCCGGACCGAGCCCCGCTGGGAGCGCAGCAAGGATAGAGCAACACGCTCACATTTTCCAAGTGGCATAGCTGATGTTCGATGGTCTTCTTGGATGTCTATCAGTCAGTCTGATGTGGGAGAGCCAGAGCATCAGGCGAAGGTGGGTTCAAAGGACAGCTGCCGCGTTCTACCTGGAAGAACAAGAGCAACCTGATTGCTTCTCAGGGTCTTAGTTTCCTCAGCTGTAACCTCTAAGGAGTGTCTACATCCCAGGGGTGAAGACCCGGATTGCACAGGTGGAGACCAGAGTCAGTGGCACATGCCCTCAGCCTGGCACAACCGTTGCCTAACAATGTTAGTTACCAGGACAAGAATGATTTCTGTAATAGTCAAAATTCTTGCTGTTGTAAGTGATCCAACGTAAGCAGAGAAATTGGAAAACAGAAATTTTTGGCTCATGTAACCAGGAAGTTTGGATGCGGGGATTTAAAAACAAGATCATTAGTGTCCTCCCCCTCCCCATCTCTCTCCCCACCCTTGGCCATTCTCTCTTTGATTTCATTCCTCCTCTGCAGGCAGCCTCTCTCTATTCCTGCCTCCCATACCCTCATTCCTGTCTTTCCCACCTGGTAAGCCAGAAAGTAAGACCTTTCCTTCTTCTCTTCTAGCTCCAAACTAACAAACAAAAACCTGGGAGAAAACTTGATTGGCCCTGCTTGGGTTTCATGCCCACCTCTGAACAGTCACCCTGGCCAGGAAGACAGGGTCTTCTGTTTGGCTGGACCTGCACCAGGCACTCAGCTGTGTGCCAGAGGGGTTGGGTGCTACCTGTGAATGGTAATCGTCTCACCAGAACTGCATGCATGGAGTACAGGGGAAGTTTCCCAAAAGAACTCAACAGACAAAAATCCTAGGATATACACTAGATGTCCAATCACTGCTGTTCTTGAATAGTCTTCTGGAAGTCCTGACCAATGTAATAGGACATGAAACAGAAAAGCAATGCATACATATTCAGAAAGAAAAGGCAAAAGTATTACTTATAATTCCAGGCAATCCAAAGAAATCAAATAGGAAAAAAGCTAATAGAGTTAATAAAGGAGTTTAGTAAAGTTGCTACATACAAGTTTTTCAACAAATCATATAAGTCCTTTATATGGGTAATAGTGTGTATGGAAATATTAAAAGAAGAAGTTTCTTTCACAATAGCAACAAATAAAAACTCATTGTGATGCGAAGCATAGCTTCTCACTCCCTAAAGGAGGGTTGTACACAGTGACTTCCTTCCTAACAGTATGGAAAGTGGGGAAATAGTAACTTTACACAAAGAAACCTCACAAAACAGGCATAGGCAGGTGGTCAAGGTGAACCTGAACAGTGGGGGATCATACTGATAGTACGCACCTGCCTTTGTTTCCAAGGGCTGCCACAGCAAGTTACAGCCAAATCTGCCATAACAAATTAAACCCGATGGCTTAAAACAACAGAAATTGTTCTCTCACAGTTTTAGAGGCCAGAGGGCTGGAATCCAGCAGTGGGCAGGGTTGGTTCCCTCTCTGGGGGCTCCGCGAGAGAATCTGTTCCATGCCTCCCTGCTGGCTTCTGGTGGTTGCCTACAAAACCCTTGGCATTCCTGGTCTGTGGCAGCCTGGTTCCAATCTCTGCCTCTGTCGTTATAGGGTTTTCTCCCTGTGTGTCTGCCTCTGTGTCTCTGTTGTCTCTTCATAAAAGGACACTAGTCATTGGATCAGAGGCCACCCTAATCTGTGTGACCTCATCTTCATTGCATCCACAAAGACCCTATTTCCATAATAAGGTCACATTCTGAGGTTCCAGGTAGACATGAATTTTGGTGAACACTGCTCAACAGAGTACAGTACCCTTGATATGATGTGGTGACAATGGCACATTATGCCTGTGGTCTTCTTCCTACAACTCCTGTCTAATCATGAGAAAAACATCAGAAAAATCTCAGTTGAGGATCATCCTTCAAAACAACTGACCAGTACTCCTCAAATGGTCAAGGTCATTGAAAACAAAAGGACATTCTGAAAAATTGTCACAGCCAAAGGAACCTAAGGAAGCGTGAGGATGAAATACAAGGTGGTGTCTTGGATGCCACCCTGGGACCACACACACACACAAAGGGAATTAGGTAAGAAGGGAGGAAATCTGAATGAAGCACGTCTTTGGTTAGTAATAATGTATCAATATCAATTCGCAGGCTGAAAGTCGTTTTTTAAGTACAATCAGAGAGCTTCCCCCAATTGCTGGAGCAGATAGCTAGAAAGTTCAACTCTCACAGCAGCTGAAACCAACATGGAATGTAGGATTTTTGCAACAACTTGAAGTTTTTCCCTGCACAGGGTGAGAGCAATGCTTACAGCTTTTAGTGTCATCCTGGGGGTTACACTGGACAGGGAATGAGATGCATGAAGCTGTTTGAACTGTTTCTGTTTTGGTGTTATCATGTCTTCATTTCACTGGGATTAAAAGAATCAAAGCTAAGTGTGGTCAGGCCACAGCACAGGCAGATCCCCAAATTATGCCTAGGAATAATTTCAATATGAAATATATGTGGCATTTATTTTTGAATTTTAGACAAGACTTGCGTTAGTTAGGATCACATGTGTTCTTGAAGTTGGCCAGTATTTTCCAGTGAATACATCAGGTTGTATTTCCAATTCTTTTAAAATGTAGTAAAATAATTCCAAAAGCATTTGAGAGGGTAAACAGGAAGGATATGAAAAAAAAATTCTGAGGAAAGTGAAAAAGGAGGAAGTAGCTCTACTGGTTGATAAATAGTTTTTAAAACAATATGCTGTTAGCACAAGACCACACAACTAGATCAAGGAAACGTTAGGCAGGCAAAAAATAGACTCTATGGTAGGTCTTATCTTTCATGAGAATGTCATGTTTGTTGAGGGTCATTGGGATGGACGGAGCAAAGGATTATTTCAGAAATGGTTGTGAAAAATCCTGTTGGACTTGGAAAGTGTTGAGATTTTGACTGACATTGCATTATATCTGCAGATTTATTCAGAAAGAATGCATCTCATCAAAATACTGAGTCTTCAGGTTCAATCATATCCCTAGTCCCATCAGTGCCCCATTTCCCTAGAGGAGTAATTTATTGACTTTGCTGATGATGCCTGGTAAATAGTCATTATTATGTTCACCTGTGGCTCTTAACATGCCAAGAGATATTTTCAAAAACATGTATTAAAGTTGAGTTTTATCAGATTTTTTAAAAGTATTAATTGACATGATCACATTTTTCTTCTCTTCTAAGATATTAATTTAAGTTGAACACAGCCTTCCAAATGTTTAACCATCACTGACTCCTGGAATAAATTTCCCTTGCTCATAGTGTCATATAATTGGTATATACTGGTAGATTTATTGCTAATATTTTATTCAGAATTTTATGTTTATGCTCATAGATAAGAGTCATTTGTACATGGACTCACTGGTTTTGTTCAACTTAGGTCATGCAGGTCATGTATAACCTTGTAGAATCAGTTGTGAAACTTTCTATTTTTGCACTCTAATTATTCAGATACCATAAGAATGATCTGTTCTCAAAGGTCTGGAAACACTCACCTACAAGACCATCTGATGCATTTTGGGGAGGTGTATTTTGTTTAAAAATAAGAAGAAAAAAGCTTTCTATTTCATCTGAAGTTGCTTTTTTTTTAACTCTTTTTTAATCAATTTGGTCATTTGTGGTAAGTGTTTATAGATTGCTGATGTAACAAACTACCCCAAACTTAGTGGCTTAAAACAACACAAATTTACTATCTTACAGAGATCTGAGTCTGAAATGGATTTTGTGAGGCTAAAATCAGGTGTAAGTGGGGCTGAATCCCTGCTGGAGTTTCTGGGGAGAATCCATTGCCTTGCTTTTCCCAGCTTCTAGAAGGTGCTTGCATGCCTTGGCTCCCGGCCTCTTTCTCCATCCTCAAAGTGCATCCAGCCTCTGCTCTGTTGTCACGGCTCTTTCAGACTTTTACCCTCTTGACTTCCTCTTTGGGCCCACCCAATAATCCAGGATAATCTTTGCATCTCAAGACCCTTAAATTAATCACATCTACAAAGTCCCTTTGTCTTATAAGGTGACATAGTCATAGGTTCCAGGGATTAGGACATGGACATCTTTTGGGCGGAGGGCATTGTTCAGCATCCCACATTCACCGTGTTCTCAACATGTCTCTGGCTTGCCTGCTTTTTTATTTTATTCTGGTTAACTTTTCACATTCTAGTGGATCCTTTTCAAGCTGCTGTTTTTCAGGAAGGACACGCAGCGTGTGCTTTCTGAATCTTTGCATGCTATCATGTTTTACATACTGGGGTGCTCCTAGCATCGTGTGTTATGGATGAAGAGTCCAGTGGCACTCTGGTTCTCTCCTCAGTGCAGGAGCGATGAGGGTCACTGTGGTTAATTCCCCAATATTCCTTTTCAGCCCAAAGGATTCATTTTAGCCAGTCATGAAAATCTCATTTTCCTTGCCAGGGTCCTGTGCAGAGAGGAAGATGCGTGACTCAGTTGTAGCCACAAAACATGAATGAAAATCTGACGGTGTTTCTGTGAGAGGTTTCCTTGTTTCTAACAAAGAGTCATAGAAGGAGCACCTCTGGATGCAGTGATACTTGGTTGTCATGTCTAGAAGTGCTGCAGCCATCACGCCGCTGGCCCAAGCATAAAGCCAATACTTGAAAAGGACAAAGCCAAGAGAATCACAGGTATGAGACAGAGACTCAGAAAGAGAAAGCGCAAGAGAGACAGAGGAAGTATAACCAGATTTGTAAAAGGCAAATTTCTGTGATTAGCAAGAAGGGGAAAGGCTTCTTTTATTTATACACACAGGAAGAGAACCAACTGTTTCAGTTTTATCAACTTTACCCACAGCTTATAAAGGAAAACACGGAACTCAAAACCAACTTGGTTGAGGTACAGATATCAAAGGACTGCTCTCCACTCCAGGGAAAGGGAAAACACTTTTCTTATTGGGTGATTTGAGATCATACTGGTGTACAAACAATAGAAACAAAACTGAGGAGATATCAGGATCCCCAAATAAACAAACAAACAAAAATGCAAACAACCAGAATCCCTGTTGGTTGCCACCTGGCAGTGGTCACCCAATGGTCAGATCATAAAAACCCCACTGAGGGTGACATACGTAACTGTACACAAATTGGAACCAATAATTTAGAAAATAAAACAGAAACAGAGTAACAAACACAGTCAAGAAGCAAACATGCACACATACAGGATCAGTGAGAGCTGAGCTTTATTGTCTCAGGAAACTCATCCAGGCCGGGCCTGGACAAACAAGCCCTGAGCGCAGGCATCCTGTTTCTAGTAGATCAGCACCTTGAGCCCTCTTCGTGGACCCTTGGTCCACCAGAGAAAGACCTGGAGACAGATACATTTTAGACAAGAGAAGAATGTTATCTGCAAAACAGTTGCAAGATCAGACTTCAAAAATGGATGACCAAATAAGAAAACGCTACAGGTTTTTGAAGGGGAAAAAAGGACAAGATTACCAAAGTTACGACGTCCGTCTGTTCGTGACGTGAGTGAACAGCAAGGTTCTCGTATGGAGATCAGACGGTAAAGGCCGTGACACATCTTCAGACATTCGGTGGTGTGAACGTCAGGCAGGTGTTCTAGGTCAGGGATTTCACAATCTGTAGGGAGGACTCAAGTTGCATTGATTTGGGATTCCAGAACTTGACAGAGTGACCTTGGATGTTCTTTTAGTTTGGTTTATCTCAGAGTCCAGAGGGTCTGATCCGTCATTTTCTCCTAACTGTGGGATGCGGCTGTATGCACTCAGCCATCACGGTGGCCACCCCAAGAGTCAGTTTTGTTTCCACAAAGGAAAGTGAAGCCTTAGCAACAACAAGGAATTATACTGTGAGCCCTCCCTCCTGCTGGGCGTTGGGCCCAGTTTCGATTAGAGAACCCTAGGACGGCATCCTAACCGGTGCAAAAAGCCTTTTTTCTTTCATGAATAGATGATTGACACTGTCTTTATCCCCGGAATTTAGGCATCCTGCTAGACTCTCTCTGGAGCTCGCCTTCCTTCCACTTCCCCAGCGTGGCTGGGTGGGTTCTCGGCAGACACACAGACTTCCTATGCTTGGCCATAGAGCTTCATTCACAGGAAACAGCCACCACTACAGTGACCAGAACAACTTGCCAATGTCCTCACAGACTCAGGTGCCTCTGCATGCAGGTGTCCCACATTGTTCATGACATCACAGTGAAGTTTTCTCTTGGGTTTTTCAAACTTTTTAGCTATTTGGGTGCTATTTTATAATTTGAATAAACTATTTTAAGCATCTATGATGCATTGAAGTGGCTGTGTAGAATATGTTTTATGCCACTGTAGTACTGCTGTGTGTTAGGACTTAAGAAGAAGAGAACGTGAATTTAAATCTTGTCTCAGTCCCCCTCTTTGGAACTTAATGAACATGTGGCAAATGTTTCTAAACTCATGGTTGCCTCTCAGGGAAAGCATAAACAATGCAAAGTGGCAAAATCAAGATAATTCCAGTCCATGTGTATATGAAACTCTAGCAGCCTGGATGTCCCCAAATTGCCCAACCTAATGAGGTCACCTTTTCATCTAAAATTAAAATTAAAATTAAAATGGTTGCATCCCAGCTCACCTGCAGTGGGAAACCCAATACCCTTCCCCATAATATCTCCAAAAAAAGCCTGTGGTGGTGGGTTGGACGATAGGTGTTGGTGATTGGTTTAGGCTAATAAGGATCAACCCCTTGAAACTAAGGATGAAGCACAGGCTATGTCGGGGAAGAGGTGGGCGGGGCGAGTACGTAAAACGTACCCATCGTGGACTTCCAGCTTGTAGGGAGCTTAGAAGTCACCACTCAATTTGAACAAGTGAAAAGCTGAACAAACTAAAAAAATCAACAGCTCTGCTTAGATCTGTCAGAGAAGTGAGGCAAACCCCTGCCCCTTAAACTGGAGAGACAGACAGGTGGATACAGAGGATCACAACTTCCTGGAGGAGAAGCCCACGTGGGAACCAGCATCAGGATGGGGAAACCTGAGCCGTAACTGCAGAATCGCTGGAGGCTCCATGTATAGAACTCTGAGAGTCAGACTCCACACATCCAGTCACTGGGGGCCTCCACACTGCTGTCACTTTTACCTACAGGAGCCCAGTCTGGCAGGGGGAGGGGAGAAGGAACAGTTTTGGAATATGCTAGAACATTCTGCTCTTCTTAACAAGGCCTGTCCTTGGGAGAAATGAGTTAGCCAGAGCGTAGCTGACCTGGGGGAAGGGAAACACCCAGCTCCAGCCCCTTCTAGCCACCCTGTCCCACCTAAGGAGAAGGGACAGAGAACATTGATGACACTCATCCTCCTGGGCCCAGAATCACCCAAAGACTGAGGCCCCATTACAGGACCAGGGTGCCATCCCCTCCCCCACACCTCCCACTGCTACCTGGGACGTCATGTCCACCTTTCAACCAAAAATCACAAGGATACTAAAAGGAAAAAACAGTTTGAAGAAACTGAGTGTCCGAACCAGAGTCCGATATGGCAGGAGCAGAAACGAAGACTTCCTTTGGTGGGCTCACTAGCAGACTGGACATGGCTGAGGGAAATATCTCTGAGCTTGAGGATATGACAATGGAAATATCCAACACGGAAAAGCAAAGAGAAAAAAGACTGGGTGGTGGTGGGTGGGAACAGAACAGAGTATCCAAGAACAGGGGCAACTACAAAAGGGAGCACGTGTGTAATGGGAGCCCTAGAAAGAGAGACAGGCGCAGAGGCAATATTTGTAACAATCATGACTGAGAATTTCCCTAAATTAAATTCGCCAAAATCACAAATCCAGGAAGCTCAGAGAATACCAAACAGAATAAATGACCGAAAAACTACACCTAAGCATATCATGTTCAAACTTCAGAAAACCAAAGGTGAAGAAAAAAATCTTGAAAGAAGACAGAAGGAAAAAAGTCTTTTACATACATAAAGAAAGGAAGAACATCAGAGAAGGAATAAGTGAAGGTAAAACAAAACTTTTATTTTTCTTATTCTCAATTAATCTAGCAGATAATAGTTTGTTCAAAATAACAATAGCAACAATGTATTCAATTACTTATCCATACATGGATACAAATACACACATACACACGCGCGCGCCCGCGCGTGCGCGCACACACACACACACACAGACAGCACGCCCTCAAATAATATTGTTTCATTCAACATTGTTTCATTATAACATTGATGAGGAAAAAAATTGATTCCTGGCCAGAGCCACCATCGGTATGGAGTTTGCACATGGTCTGATAACTGCATGGGTTTCCTCTGGGTACTCACGCATCCCAAAGATGTACCTTTTGGGTAAATTGGCATGTTTAGACTGTGCCTGTGTGTGTGTGTGTGTGTGTGTGTGTGTGTGCATGTGCCCTGTGATGGAATGGCATCTTGACCAGGGTTGGTTCCTGCCTTGCACCCTGAGCTGCTGGGTGCCTGCAACCCTGAACTGGAAGAAGTGGGCTGGAAAATGAACGGATGAATACAAATGACGATAAAATAAAAATTTGTAAAGCAGACAATAATCATGCAAATGTGTGACAGTAAACAATGCAGTATAAAGGCACTCAGTGAGCTCACCATATTTGTTATTATTTGTTTTTGAACTGGTGGCAGAAGTTGCTCCTTCCAATTTTCACTTTGCAAACATTTATTCCTTGATTTAACCCACTACCACTATGACCATCATACTTAATGATTCACCAAAAGTTGGTTAAATAATTATATTACTTGTTTTTATTAATCTTTCTTAAATGTATGTATAGCTCACATTTATTTCAATGTTTAATATTAAAAGCATTAGAGAGGGTCTTTATTTAGAAATTTGGTGATGTTTTTGCCATCAGAAATATGCCATAGGAACTTAACTCTTGTTTACATGAATTAGGCTGTGGCAAAATTGTTTTCATTGTATGTCATATTGCTTAAAGTTGCAGGTTCCAAGAATCTATTAACAACATTAAGTGAGGACTTACTCCATGTGTGTATGTTTATGTATAAGGGATATGAATGAGAGGGAGGAATTGGGATTATTTTGTTATTATAAAGTACTTGTACTGCCCGTGAAGTGGTATATTGTTACGAAAGTGGATTGAATTAGTTGTAAATGTGCATTGCAAATTATGGGGCAACCCTAAAAAAACGTAAAAAACAAACAAAAAACCCAAGAAGTATAATCGATGTGCTAAGAAAGGAGAAAAGTGGAATCATATAAAATTCTCGGTTAAAACCATAAAAGGCAGAAAAAATGTGGAAGACAAAAATAGGAGCAAAGAACAAGGGCCAGAAATAGAAAATGGTAACAAATATGGTAGTTATTAATCCAACTGTATCAATAATCACTTTCAATGTCAATGATCTAAAAACACCAATTAAAAGATAGAGCTTGTCAGAGTGGATCAAAAAACAAGACCCAAATCTATGTTGTCTAAAAGAACCCATTTTAAAATGAAGACACATATGGATTAAGAGTAAAGGGATGGAGAAAGATATATCATGCTCCAAGTTAAAAAAAGAAAGCACAAGTAGCTATATTGACTTCAGACAGAGCAGACGTCGAGCAAGGAAAGGAATATCTTTATCTGAGATCAAGAGGGGCATTACATAATATTAACCGAATCAACACTCCAAGAAGACATAGAGTATATGTGCATTAAAATATGTGAGGCAAAAATTGATAGAACTGTAAGGAGAAATGCATGAATCCACCAGTAGGAGGCTTTAACACCCTTCTATCAGAAATGGATAGATCCAATAGGCAGAAAATCAATAACTCAACACTACCACCAATCGAGTGGATATAATGGACATCTACAGGCTATTTCACCCAACAACAGAATACGCATTCTTCCCAAGCTCACGTGGAACATTCGCCAAGACAGACTACATTCTAGGTCATAAAATACACCTTAACAAAAAACCAGAACCACACAAAGTATGCTCTCAGACCACAGTGAAATTAAACTAGAGATCAGTAACAGAAAGCTACCTGGAAAAAAACCCAAAATACGTGGAGATTAAATAACACACTTCTGGCCAGACACAGTGGCTCATGTCTATAACCTGAGCACTCTGGGAGGCTGAGGTGGGAAGATCACTTGAGGCCAGGAGTTCAAGACCAGCCTGGGCAACATATTGGAACCACATCAATACAAAAATAAGAAAAATTAGCCAGGCATGGAGGCACACTTGAGCCCAGGAGTTTGCTACTGCAGTGAGTTATCATCATGCCACTGCACTCCAGCCAGGGAGATAGAATGAGACTCTGTCTCAAAAAGAAAACACACACACACACACACACACACACACACACACACACACACACACATACACACACACACTTACTTCTAAATAACACATGGGCCAAAGAAGAAATCTCAAGAAAAAATTAAAATATTTTGAACTAAATGAAAACAAAAATACAACTTATCAAAATTTGTGGGATGCAATAAAAGCAGTACTTAGAGGGAAATTTATAGCATTGAATGCATATATAAGAAAAGAGAAAGATCTATTATCTAAGCTTCCACCTTAGGAAACTAGAAAAAGAGTAAATTAAATGCAAAGTAAACAGAAGAAAAGAAATGTAAGAAAAGGAGAACAGAAATCAATGAAATTGGAAAGAGGAAATCAATAGAGAAAATCAATGAAACCAAAAACTGGTTCTTTGAAAAGAAAAATCATTATGTTAACATAGAACAGGAGCAGGATGGGTGCAGATCAGGCAACCAAAAGAGAGTACCTGATGCATATGCTCAGCAAAACTCCATATCACTGTCAGAGACGTCAGAGAAATGTTCCCTCCAGCACGTCTGTGGGTTTGGAGCACTGCCTTCTGAGGTCCTCCACATACACCTGGATGGGGAATGCTCTTTTGCCCAACCCAGCTTATACGTAGCTATGACCTCATGCAGGACCCTGAGATTTTTAAGGCTGTTGGGCACCCAACAAACATGTGGCCGCAATCTCTTATGACCTAGTCCAGCAACCTCCAGGCAATACCAGAGGTTAGTGCCTGGGCCAATTGCTGCTGCAATCTGGGCTCAGAGTGTGCAGACCAGAGAGAGCTGAGAGAGTCCATAACTCCTAGGGCTTGAGCTCCTTCCTGGTTGAGCAAGATGAAGCCAGGAGCTCAGTTGACTCGGCACTGCTGTTGAGTACAGGACAGAACAGGACTAGTGCTGTATTCAGAGGCCAGAATGAGACACTGTGGGTCCTGACAGAGATGACCTAAGCTGAACTCACCCGGTTCTCCACAAAACGAGACCCTGGACTCAGAAATAGGCAGCACCACATGGTGGAAATTGTAAACCAGGAAAGCAGGACTCCAGTTCCGCCTCTGCCATTTCCTGGCTGTGTCATCTTGAACTGGGCAGCACCTCACCTTGGATTTCAAATTCTCACCACAAAATTATGGTCATCACTCTTACCTGGTGTATGTCCATAAACTCAGTGGGAGGATCAAAGGGTAAACTGTGTGTGAAAGGGCATGGTGCACTCTATTGAGGGATGCCGGTACCAACCACTGTCACTAACATCATCGTCTGCAAGTCATAGGAGCCTTGGAGATGACCTAGATTCACCTGTGCACCCTTTACGACTACCATGGTAAATTGCCCTGTATTTCCTCAAACATTTTCAGTCATGGGGGCCTCACTATCTGTGTTAGTGTTGCTGTAACAAATTGTCACAAACATGGTGGCTTAATGAGAATGTATCATCTTACAGTTCTGGAGGGCAGAGCCCAAAATGGATGTAGCTGGACTAAAATCAAGTTGTCAGCAGGGCTGCATTCCTTTCTGGAGGCTCCAGGGAGAATCTGCTCCCTTACACCCTTTCCCAGCTTCTAGAGGCCACCCACAGTCCTTGACTTGCAGCCCCTTCCTTCATCTTCCAAGTCAGCAGCACAGGGGTCCTTCGCATTTTGCATCACTCCAAGTCCTTCCTCGTCTGCCCCCCTCCATCTCCCATGTTTAAGGAGCCCTGTGAGCACATCAGGCCCACCCAGGGAATGTTGAGTAATTCCACCATCGCTGATTAGCAACCCTAACTCCACCTGCATCCTTAAATCCCCTTTGCCATGTAATGTACCATATTCAGGGATTAAGGTTTCAGAGATTAAGGGACTAAGGGATTAAAATGTAGGTATTTGGGGGGAAGCCACTATTCTGCCTGCTGTGCTGCTTCATGACATTTTCAGCATCTCTGAAGGTCAGGAGGCTTGTCGTTAGGCTAAGTTGTATCTGAAATCCCCTCCTCCCAGCCTCAGCTCTGCTTTCAGGAGTCTACATGTCTTCTCTGTCTCCCACGTGATGCTCTGGAATGGTCTGAGGCAGATATCTTCATATCTTTTCTGTCCAAAAGGAAATTTCTTCTATTTTCTCTCTCTCATGTCTTTTCTTTTATTTTCTTTCTTTCTTTCTTTCTTTTTTGAGACAGAGTCTCACTCTTTTGCCCAGGGTAGAGTGCCGTGGCAGGGTAGAGTGCCGTGGCATCAGCCTAGCTCACAGCAACCCCCAACTCCTGGGCTCAGGTGATCCTCCTGCCTCAGCCTCCCGAGTAGCTGGGACTACAGGCATGCACCACCATGCTTGGCTAATTTTTCTGTATATTTTTCTGACAATTTAAAATCCAATTAATTTCTTTCTATTTTTAGTAGAGATGGGGTCTTGCTCTTGCTCAGGCTGGTTTCAAACTCCTGACCTTGAGCGATCTGACCGCCTTGGCATCCCAGAGTGCTAGGATTACAGGTGTGAGC
Organism: Lepilemur ruficaudatus; assembly: GCA_963574885.1. NCBI lineage: Eukaryota > Metazoa > Chordata > Mammalia > Primates > Lepilemuridae > Lepilemur > Lepilemur ruficaudatus. Next base: position 16,342 of record CAUYRT010029792.1, read on the forward strand.
CACAGCGCCTGGCCTCTCATGTCTTTTCTGTCCAATAGGAAATCTTTGTAGCTTCTTCTGGGGTGTCTAATTTGTCAACAATCCCCTTTTTACTGAAGTCCCCACATCCTGCAAAAGTTGAGGGGTCCAGAACTGGTTACGCTTCCCTGGGTATGGTCTGTTTGGAGAACCTAAGAGTCCCTTCATTAGAAATGTACGAAGAATGGGGAAATGTGAATAATTTCTACCAATCCTTTTGATGAATTCTAAAAAAAAAAATTATTGTAGTTCAACAGACATAAATAAAAGCCCACAGACGATAGGTGCGTTTGTAGAGTGAACACACCTCTGTAAGCAGTACCCAGATTAAGAAACTGAACATTACCATCACCCCAAAAGCTCCCTGTGGCCTTCCAGTCATTAACCTCCCCAAATGAAACCACCATCCTGGCTTTTAGCAACACTGAAGTGGGTTAATGGTGGCCCAAAAAAGTTGTATCTGTGTACACCCTGCAACCTGCCCATGTTCCCAAGCCCTGTTTGGAAACAGGGTCTTTGATCTTGAGATGAGATCATTCTGGGTCATCCGAGTGGGCCTTGAATCCAATAGCAAGTGTTTTAATAGGAGACAGAGAGGAGGAGTCGCAAACACAGAGGAGAAAGCCATGTGACGATGGAAGCAGAGACTGGAGTGATGTGACCACAAGCCAAGGAAGCCAAGGGTCACCAGACGCTGGAAGAGGCAAGGAAGGTTCTTCCTCAGAGTCTTAGGAGGGAGTGCAACCCTGCCAACACCTGGATTTCACACTTCCAGACCCCAGGACTGTGAGAGAATAAATTTCTGTTGTTTTAAGTCATCAGGTTTGTGATAATTTGTTATGGTGGCCCTCGGAAACTCGTACAAGCATAGATTGTGCCTATTTTCTATTATACTTTATATAAATGGAATTATACAGTACACATGCTTTGTGTGTGGCTTCTTTTACCTAACATGTCTCAACTGTGAGATTCATTCACATTGACATGTGCAGTTGAAGTTTGTTACTGTTAATTCTTATCACTGCATGGTAACCCACTGTGAGCATGGTAACCCACCGTGAGCATGGTAACCCACCGTGCGCATGTGCTGCAACTAATCCATCCACTCCTCTGCAGAGGGAGATCGAGTCCTTTCCAGTTTGAGGATATTATGAATAAAGCCTTACCACATTCTGGTACATGTCTTTTGTTGAACATATATCCACATTTCTACTGAGTATATACCCTGGAGTATATTGCTGGGTTATGGAATTTTCCAAAAATTTCCCAAAGCGGTTGTCCCAGTTTACAAGCCTGCTGGCAGTGTAGGATATTTTCATTTTCCACACTCCTCACCAACGTTGGTATTTTCCATTTCAGCCACTCTGGTGTGTATGTAGAGTAGTACTGTATTGTGCTTTTAATTTGCATTTCCATGAGGACTAATGAGGTTGGTCATCTTTTCGTATATTTATTGACCATTTGACTATCTTCTTTTAAAAGTGTAAATTCAAATCTTTTGTACATTTTTCTATTGGATTGGTTGAATGTTGCCTATTTTTCTTACTGATTTTAGGAGTTCTTTAAATATTTTGAATATGAACCCTTTGTGGAATATGTGTGCTGCAAGTATGTACTACTGTTCTCAGGTTTGCTTCTCATGCTCTTAATTTAGTAAATTTGATGGCTTTAAAGGCCAAGAATCCATAGCTATGGAAACTAAGCTCTACAAAAGAAGGCAGATGATGCCTTCTCGTATAACATGCAACGCCACACCCGTTGAATTGTCAGCACCCAAGGGCAGGAGGATTTTGCACTGGCTTAGAGAGGTTTGAAAGAGGATGAAAACCTGGCATCAACCATCAAAGGTAGAGAACATCTGTCATCCATCCCTCCAGTCCAGAAAGTTCTGTGCAGCTACAAAGGCAGCTTTGAGTCATCTGTGGGACTGTGTTTGTAAGAATCATAAAGACTCTCAGATTCTAAGGCATCTTTGGAGAAGAGCGTTTGTTTGGCCATACCTGTGAATCGAGTATCACACCATTCCAGAAATAATGTCAAAGACCTTGTAGGGAACCACCTTTCAGGGACCTGAGTACTATCTGGTCACCAAGGAGAATACCTGGATATATTTTTAGTCCAGTAGCTCCATTTGATTCTGTCCCTTGGGATATTAATAACAATGGCAACCATAATAATGTAATATACTATTGCCCAGTACCTACTATTTTATGTAAAGACATTTCGTTTTTTAAAATTTTTTAAATTTATTTTTCAATTTCTTTTTTTTTTTTTTGAATTTTAATTAAAACCTACAGAACCCGGTATTCCCAGGCAGTCTCCCATCCAAGTACTAACCAGGCCTGACCCTGCTTAGCTTCTGAGATCAGGGTGGTATGGCCATAGACTCCTTTTTTTAAGCCAGTGGGGGTTGTATACCAACTTTAATGACCCTAATGTTAATAAGTTCTGATAACCCACTACCATCAGACCAGCCGACATTTCCTTTTTGTAAAATCATTAGCTGCTGCCATATTCCAGGGCTGCGCTAAGTGTTTTCAGCTATTAGCTCATAATCCTCACAACACCCAAGAGGGAATTATTACTCTCTCTTCACACGGAATAGTGGAGGTTCCAGTGGTTAAGTAGCTAGCCCAGAGCTCAATGGCTAACAAGTGGCAGAGAGGGGACTGGGAATTACTTCTCTGCTGACTCCAGAAAAAGAGTGGGAATAAAAGGTCATCATTTAATATCAGATAATTAAGAGACAGGAATATCCAGCTCTGAACATTTGCTCACCACTCACAGCAAATGCACTGTGGACCTCTGCTGTCTCCAGGAAGAAAACATTCAGAATGAATAAATTCCATGTTTTCGTATGTGAGTGGTCAGAAATGAAGGACATTGTCTCTAAACTGTCAGGAGGCGGCCAACGGCTAGAGTCAACAAAATTTCTATATTTCTAGTATTCTGGTTGTTTGGTTCTCCCTCAAAGGTGCCTCAAATCAATTTAATCAGGAACAGTAGAGCAGAACTTCTCCTATGGTAACGTTGTGCATGAGAGTCATCCGGAAATCTTACGACAGTGCCAATTCAGAGCCAGGAGGTCTGGGTGGGGTCCGCGAGTCTGCGCTGCTGCTCAGGAAATGAGTCTGCTGCGGGTCTCAGGACCACGTCTGGTTGGCAGGTTGTAGAAAGTTAGCACAAGAGTCAAAGATGGCTGGGCCTTACTGAGCATAGGGTAAAATTCTTCCATTGGACGTTGGATCACTGTGCCCAAGAGGATAAAGGGACTTGCCCAAGATCACACAGGAATTTAGGGCAAAAGCTAGGTCTAGAAGTCATGGCCCCCAGAGCAACTGAAGCACAAAAATATCATTGTCCAGGAGAACAAACACCATGTTTGAATACCTCTAAGTGACACATTATCTCGTTTGATTCCTACCCCCCAAAAATATCAAGATAGGAATTATTATTTCTTCTGATTGTTATTCATAGATAAGAAAACTGAGGCTTATACAAAGGCAAATGGCCAAACCAGGATTTGAATGTAAATGTGTCTGACTCCAAAGCCCGTTCTTTCTGCCAGGGCACACACGTTTTATCCCATTTCCGAACATCTAAGAATGGACTGCATGGGTGATCTTCAACAAGCAGAGGACTGAAACTGCGTTCAAGTGCAAACTAGGTCTATTTTTTTAAATTAAAAAACAATTAGGTGGTTTTCAAATATTTAAATTTTCTCACATTCAAATTCTATTTATAGGGCTTGCTAAAAATGGAATTTAAAGAGCTGTAAATTATTCAGTGTCTTATTGCAAAGTAAGGCAATCAAATAGAATATAGACATATGTAACACTTAAAATAGAAACAATCTAACATAAGATAAAACATTTAAAACAGAAATACTACCTTCTGACTGTGCTCTGTGATTCCTAGCCATACAGTCATGAAGTCATTTGGGAAAAAACATTTTTTCTTTTTCTTTTAAAAACTTCTATTCATCCCTTTGCACAGATTCCCTCTGTGACTCAGTCTCCAGGCCTCCTTTGGGCTGACTTTGATCAGTGATTTCTGGCTCTGCTCTCCGGGGCTATGAAAGGACCTCAGGGTATGCGCTGCCCTGGGCTTCCAGGATGTATTCCTCCACCCTCCTGCCCCGCCGGTCCAGGGGCCAGCTGGCTCAGTCAGTTTTCCCGTTTTCTTCACAGTGGGGTTTTCTGTTGTTGCTGTTTGTTTGTTTTCTGAGACAGTCTCACTCTGTCACCCAGGCTGGAGTGCAGTGGCTGTCATCGTAGCTCACAGCAACCTCAAACTCCTGGGCTCAAGAGATCCTCCTGCCTCAGCCTCCTGAGTAGCTGGGACTACAGGCATGCACCACTATGCCTGCCTAATTTTTTCTGTATATTTTTAGTTGTCCAGCTAATTTCTTTCTATTTTTAGTAGATACTGGGTTTTGCTCTTGCTCAGGCTGGCTTCGAACTCCTGACCTTGAGCAATCCTCCTGCCTCGGCCTCCCAGAGTGCTAGGATTACAGGTGTGAGCCACCACGCCCGGCCTCATGATTTTCTTTCTGTCCTTGCAGTTGAGCCTTTGCTAGAATTTCACTAACACAGAATTATAATCATAATGCAATGAAGTGAGAAAAATAAAAGCTTCAAAAATTATAATCATAGAGCATATAGTTTTTCCTGTTTGGCTTCTTATACTTAGCATAATGCTTTTGAAAGCCATCCCAGTTGTTGTGTGTATTAATATTATATTCATTCTTATTGCTGAGTGGTATTATGAAGTCTGGATATACTATCATTTGAGTGGAATCAAGACTTCTGTTTACCCCAAGTCCAGCCAGAGTTCCAAGCTGTAGATTTGGGCATCACTGGAACATGAATGGAATTTCAAAATACACGTTCATTTAAAGGAAAGATTAATTGAGAAGAAGACCAAAGCAGGACAAGCTGGACCCCCCAATGTTTAGCTGCTGAGCAGAGGAGGAAGAGAAGGCAGGCAGGAGTCTCCTGGGTGGGCATGTGCATAACCTCTCCTGTGTACCAGCAGGAGGATACTTTGTGGTACTGGGTAAAGGGCAGCCGCCAACAGGGAATCTACAGGTGCCAGTTTTAGACTATCAACATAACAGATCTTTCTAGATCTAAAATCTGCAATCAAACACTCTGATTCCAGAACCCACATTTACTCCCTGTTTATTATAGCTACAACCACCTTTCATTGACAAGATGCTCCATCTACAGTGAGATATACAATGACCTCCTTAACAAGGTCTCTGTATCACTCCTATCAACTTTGGGTAGAAAAGCCCGGGACTGCAAGTGTCCCAATGCACATCCTTGAAGGAGAGAAATCAATTCCCAGTCTTTCCCAGGAAACACTACACTGGCCAGGCCAGCCCACTTCTAAAGGACAGCTGAGCCCCAAACCACATTTCTCCTTGCCTTGACCTGAGGCCACCTGCTCATGCAAGAGCATTGTGTCCCTCAGGTTTAGAAACACTCTGCTGTGTCCAGGGAAACTCTTGCATTGAAGATGAGGCTTTTGTATTTTTTCAAAGATCTCGTGCAGCATCACAGCACAGGAATCAAAGCCACAAAGGCTTGCAGCACATTTTGGACTCATCTTCTCATTTGAATGACGAGAAAATGGACATCAGAACACCATATAAAGAGAAAGTCACGATGTGGTTAAAAATATCACCCTTGGAAAGAACCTTGGTGCTCATCTACTCCAACCTTTTCATCATGTAACCGATGAAACCGAACTGCTGTGAGGGGAAATGATATTCTCAAGATCACACAGCAGAGTGGAGGCCGGAATCCTTGTTTCTCAACAACACTGCACTTATCAGCCTCTCAGCATCGACCCGGGAATGAGGGCTGCTGAGATCAGTAGCTACACGGACCTGGCTTCCTTCTGGCCATGACACAAGGCTCTTCTCATCCAACCCCTCCAAACCCTGAAAAGCAGATGCGCCACAGAAACCCCTGGCAGAGCGGGGTTCTGTAGTGAAGCCAGACCAGATGCACTTGTCTAAGTCTGCTCACCACCGACCTCCTCGGAGAGAATTCTCCCTTAGCAAGCCAAGGACAACACACCCATAATAATCAGCTAATGGTCTTCTCCTGGCACGGCATTAAATCACCAACAATAACAATGCATAAGACCTTGTTTTTAATAGTTTTGATATCCTTTCTGATGGAGGCTAAATGGAGGTGTCCAAGTTCAGGGTAGAAAACAATGCTGTCTGGCAAAGTCACAGAGATGGGGTGGGCAGCAGTGGGAGAGAGCAAGAGAGGGAATGCATCTGCCTGTGTGTTGGTGGCCACCAAGCAAAGGATGCTCGGCTGCAAGGAGTTCTTAACAAGGAGCCAGAAACTGCACGCCAAACTAAATTCCCTCATTCATTCATTCAGCCATTCGTTCATTCCTCCACCCATTTGCTCATTCATTCCCCCAACAGTTACTTACTGAGAGTTAATTATATGCCAGGCACTGTTCTAGACCACAAATAGATACACGACCAAATGCTAAGTGGCGATAAGAGGTGCCAGGAAAACAAAAGCAGATACAGGGGCCGACAGCAGTGGGTGCAGGGCAGGCGGTCTGCACAGAAGTAGGGGGCTTCGGTGGCACAGGTGAGATGACGTTTGGGAAAAAAGGACACTCCCCTTGCTCAGACAGAAGCCAGTGCAAGGAGAAAGCCGGGCGGGCACAGGGAGAGGCGGCGGTGCTGAGGCCTCCAGGTGATGGCCCTGACGCGCCCGTCCCAGGCGAGCTGGCTGCGTACAGAGGCTGTTGTCACAGGCTAGATCTGGAAAAGGTCACCAGTTTAGTAGCGAGTGGCAGGGAAAGTCAGCCTGGGGTGACATTTGTTCCTTATTTAGGGCTCAAGGCTGCTTGGGAATGAATAGGTTAGGCGTCGTCTGGACATGCAGTGGGTATGTCGGAGTAACTTTTCAGAGCCAGCAAAGGGGAGATGGATTGCCCACCTCAGGAACGGGAAGAGGACTGTGTAGAAACGACACACTCCGCCACTCAGCTCAGAGGTCCAGATGCTTTAAGTGAGACCCTTTTAAAGATGGCTGCAGCTTCTCCATCCTTTCCTCTTGGTCAAAATTATTCCTATTTCAATTAATGTATACTATGACTTATAAGAGGCTCATTTTTTTCTTTTTTTGCATCAAGAAATTAAACCTGCATAATCTACTATCTGTGGCTTGCAAAAGGCTCATCAGAGAGGAGTGACGGTGATGAAGGGTTGTTTGAAAGGCAGCAAGGACCCACAGAATGCTGCGTGCTTGAGCCGCACTGCCTGGGCCTGTGCGAGTCCCCTGCCTGGCCTCCAGCTTTCCCAGGAGCAAGGGCGCTGAACAGCGGTGCTGTATAAACTCTTTATTGCTTTTATTGGCAGGAATGCTGCTGAGGACACTGTCCCCTGCAGCACTAGGTTGATACTCCTTTGGCAAGTCCCAGGTGAGAAATTCCTTTTAAAACTCAACAACAGGATTAACCTGACCTCATTAAAAATAAATGAAATATTTTATTTTGGAGCAAGAATTCTCTAATTGATCAAGTAGACTTTTTTTTTTACGTTGGCTGCCAGGAAGCTCAGAGTTCAACTTTAAAAATCGTGTAGGACATAAGAATCTTCATACACAAATTCTGAATCTTTTGTCACGGGTTTCCCAAAACCCTTTGTAGGATAAAATAGGCTTTAAATGTGAATAAATAAAATAGAATGCACAAACACAGGGCCCATTAGATTCAGTTTTGCTTTTCCTTCTTGCATGGTCTCTGTGATTTGTTGTACGTGAGTTTTTGAACATTGTTTCACATTTTCCAGTCTCTTAGTAGCAGGCCAGGGATAAGCTGACTTCATTGTCATTACAGAAAGGTTTAGGACTCTTTTATAGCTAAGACCTTGAGATGCTGTCCTTTCACTGATTTCCTAACTTGATAACTAGCTACATACTTCAGTCCAGTCTCCCAGAGAGCAACCAAAATTACCCCGCCACTGGTGGTGACAGTTCATAAAGCTACAACCAACACAGAGAGAGTCAGCCACAGTCAGGGAGAGAAGAGTCCACGCTTATCGCGGAGAAGCCGGGCGCTGCGCATTAGCCTTGATCTGAGCACACCTGGCCTGCAGCCCGAGGCAGTCCGGCCTCATTCTGCCTCTGTGTCTCTCTTCCCCGGCTCCTGGTGTTTTACGCGGTCTGGCTAAACTCACCCACGAGTGACTTTGTTCTGCCCTCCAGTTTCTGTTATCATTTTGCTTCCTGCAGCTTCCACTAGAGGTCTGGGTTCTCTCACAGTTTTCTCAGAAACCTGAACCATTAGGAATCCCTTCTGAAAAATGGGAAAACCAGTTATTTTACCCTTTTCCAGCAGTATCTTGAACACGCACGAGAGGCTGTTTTAATCGAACTGCACTTAATCAATACGCTGGATTAAACAACCGAGAGAACACAAAGGATGACAATCACGAGAACCAGAGGCCATTCCTAGGATCAGGCAACCGCCAGGCAAGCTCAGCCTGACGAAGCCAGCACCCCTCCCAACGCATTCCTCGATGCCTCGCCATGTAGAAAAACACTCTGGCCTGATTTAGCGCAGGGCGCTTCTGAGCTAAGTATGTGTCATCGCTTACACTAAAGGGAGCTGTGTCAGCCACGAGACATCTCAATTTTATGCTCCAACAATTATATACTTTTCTGGGGGGCCACATCCAATAAATCCATTGATTACATACTTGTGTTTACATCCCCGACAGACCAGGTACCTGTTGCCAAAAGCCAACCCACAGATAAGGATTCTCTCCTAGTAAATACTGGTAGTGTTTGAAAGGTTGTCAGTATCAGCATGTTTTCAAGATGTCATCAGGTCATCCTTCTACCTTTCCTGGGCCCATAAATTACAATAGATTGAGGCCCTGTGACCAATGTGTCCTCTCTTTCCAGGAGAGTTTCTTTTTTTCTTCTTTTTCTTTTTAGATACACAAAACGTCATTTTTAAAAATCACCTTCACTACAAATTTAAAAAGTCTGGGGAACCTTCTTTCTCCGACCCAAAGAGCTTATAAACATGCACAGCACAGCAAACTCACTTTTGAAAGAACACTGTTAAAAAGGCAAAAGATAGTATCCGAAGGCATTAGTTCAACTTCTAAGCTGTGGAGCAATCCTCAGGTAATCAGAGTATCAAGATTAGCAAAGTTGCTTTAAGCACCAGAATTCATAGCTTAATCCCTTCACTTAGATTTAGGTACAAAAATCATGCAGTTCAACAAGGGGAAAACTGTCTCCAAATGACACTCCTGAATAGGGACCCAAATTTTCTCCTTGAGATGATGGTGAATTTATCCTTCCCACTGGTTCTTGGTATATTTCCCCACATGGACCGCTACTATTCTCCATTGCTTTTTGCACAAAAGTGAAGGAAAATTTTCTGTGAATAGAGCACATTATTGGGGTGTAACCTATGACATTTAAAAATACTGGTTCATGAGACTGAACTTGCAATGAGACTGGCCCACAGACGTTCAATCATGGGAAGGCCTCCTCACACGCCAGAGATCTCCGTCACTTCAGATATCAAGGTATCACAGGAAACAGGACAAATCCCAGGAGTGTGTCTATAGTAACTCACAGCTCAGAGCATGCAGAAAGCTCACCGGAACAGCCGTCTAGTGAGCCTGCACACTCCCACCTCTGCCTATCGGGTTGTGTGTTTACCAACAGTGAGCTGTGTTTGGTCCCGAACCTGTGTGTGCCAGCTCTCCTTGTCATTACAATTAAGTACTCTAAGTAAATATCATGTAAATCTATTAATTAGGAGTGCGTAAAGAGAGTTGTTTCTCTGAAAACTAAGCTGATTTCTTTAGACAGATTCAACAATGGTGAGCTCTAAAAAATCGCTATTGGATTAGACAACTGGGAAAGGTCGTAAAAAATCTAGTCAGATTCGGCGTTCGTGTGCTTGAACAGTGTTTCTGAACACTATAAATAACTGAAATTGCGAATTGCCCCAGTGGGCCTTAACTCAGAGAACAAGCTTTGGCTCTGAAGCGCTTCCACTTACAGCCTCTGCCCTATCACACAGCAATGGTTGGTTTGTACGTTTTCTCCGGCCGTGACGGCTTTGTGACAGTCTGAGCAACCACTACGGGCTCAGTTATTACAAACAAGGAACTAGATGCTGGAGTTCTGGGCCAGGCCCAGTTGTTCTGAGACTTGGGCCTCCACTTCCATGAAATAACGTATTTCCACCAAATACTCCCAAAGGCCCCCGTGAGTTCTGATGGTACAGGATTCTGTGGCTGCCAACGGTTTCGTAGCTGCTGGAAACCTAGACATAACCAACAATCAATCCCATTTGTACCAAGAATCTTCCACACGATCTAAGGATTCTGACCTACCTCATGTGCTGAATCAAATCAAATGCTCTTCTATTTGGGGTACTTTGAATTTTTCTTAAAGACAAGCCAGGTTTTGGACATATCATTGTCTTGACAGTTTGTGAAACATAAAGTTTTTGGCTTGCCTGTGGCTTCTACAGCTACGCCTCGTCGAAGTATGGAATAATCCTAAACATCTTATAAAGTCCTTCTGCTTTCCACCTCTCTGCTTGATCTTTTCCATTTCAATTAACTTCCTACTGAAGTGTCATTGAATGAAAGACATCACAGAAATGGCAGAACCTGTTAGAAACATAACCTTTCAGCTCCCGAGAGATTCTAATTCCATTCCACTTAGGCAATCTGTGAGTGACGGTGACCCAGTAACTTAAGTGTAAGGTTCCTCGTGATGAATCATTTTAAAGAGCTTGTTCGTGGGAGCAGCTGCTGCTCTGAGCTAATGGAACTCAACATGCTGTCCGCTGACCTTTTGTAGATGTGGAATAATGTGCCAGGTGTGAACGAGGCAGCCGGAAGGACCACAGAGAAAGATCTGGCCTGGGAACAGCAGATCCGATCGAGTCGAATAGCTTCTGCAACTTACAAAACCTGGGTAGACAGAAGCTCCTTTACTTGCACACTTGCAATGAGGCAAGTTTGTAGCTACTACCAAAGCCGAGGCGCCAAGGCGAACGTGTGCCAGCCCTTCCCTCCACCAACAGATGGTAGTCACTTGTATAGCATCACTAAAGATTTAAGGACAAGCATACCTAAGAATGTGCCTAACGACAACTGTTCTGAATATACTTTTTATTCTTTAATTCAACAGACATTTAATGAACATCTAGGAAGTGTGATGGATGGTTATTGTTAAATAAACAAATGAGTAAGATAAGTTTGAGATGTAACCTCGAATATGTTACAAGTACAAGAAGACATTCACATGTATAAGACACTAAAGACAATATAAAGTATGCCACAAATGGAACCTAAGCAAAACCCCATGGAAATGTTGCAAAAGAGTAATTCTATGCAACTGAAGGAGCCAGAGGAAGGCCTCACAAAGGAGGTGGCATTTGTGTCGGGACTAAAAGGAAACATGAGGGCTTGGTGGGCACCGTAGGAGGTGGAAGGCCTTCCAGGCTGAGCAAAGACCTTGAACGCAGCAGCCATGGGAGAGAAGTGTACAGTGAAGGGGAGGCTGTCTGTATACGGAAAACAGCACAATCCTGGTTTCAAGTCCTAGTTCAGCCACTGGCCAACTGTACGACCTTGCAATGTCCTTTACTCTCTGAGCTTTGGTCTGCCTCTTTGTCCAACGGGGCTACTAAAACCACGTGCAGTTTGTTGTGAGGATGAGGGATCATATCTGTAAAGTATCTAGCTTGGTGCCTGATACTTTGGAGTTGCTAAATAAGTGACCTGTGAATTTTTACTATTATTATTAGGAATAAAATCTAGAAAGGAAGAGTGGGCTCAATCTACAAAATACAGATGTCTGGTCTTGACCTGTATGCAGAAGTGGGTGGGCATCACATATGCTAAGAAACAGGAGAAGAACAGGAGAATAATCCTTGCCCTATTTATCCCTTAGGGTGTTGAACCACAATAGCAACAGTAAAAATAATAAATAGAAATGTCCACCAGACACCAGGTACTGCACAGGGCATTTAAAGTACATCGCTTCCCTTACCTCTTCCAATAACCTGAGAAGATAGGTATGTTTACTTTCCATTTAACAGAAAAGGAAACTGAGGCTCAGAGAGAGTGAAGTCCCCTGGCTGTAGTTATGCTGCTAATGAGCTGTAGAGCCAGGATTCAACTGGGTCGTCTTCACTGCAAATGTACATGTCCCATGCACTGCTTTGCATCTGCTCTCAATGTGGATCTAGGGTTGCGGTCCAGGGTGTAAGTCTTTCACAGGCTAGTGAAGATTAAAGTCAAATGAAGCTCTTTGACATCACAGGGTTTGGTATGGCTCAGGGTCATGCAAGAATGGGATACAACCTTCTAAGAGTTGTCTCCTCTACAAAACCCTCCTTACTAGGTTTCTCTGATTTTTATGCTATACCTGTCAGCCCAGACAGCCCACTCCATACCCTCAATGCACCAAAGAACAATGCAGGTGGGTCCTTGCTCTGTGAGCTGGTCCTCGGTGGTTCTGAGCCCATGCAATGGGCAGACGTGTGGATGGACGTCAGCAAGCACTGGAGAACCTCGTACCGCAAAGCAGGCCAAATGGTCTCGCGGCACACAGAGTGAGAAGATGGCTACCTTCAGCATCCCCAGCGGCCTTCAAACACTTAGCGTGATACTAAGGTGCTTGCATACCAAAAAGCCCACTTTAGCAGGGAGAGGATGAGAGGGAATGTTTAAAAAGGGCAAAATGCAATATCCTCCTCTCCAACTTCACGGGCCAGATTTAGCTCTCCTGCTGAGCTTCCACTGCTTCTGGACCATGTCTTCATTATAACAATTATCTTTTAACAGTGGCAGGTATCAGGATCCTCTGGGGACTTTTTGATTTTTTAATATATGTACCTGGCACAGGAGATTCTAATTTGCTAATTTCCTAACTCTGAGTTGGGCCAGCAAATTCGAATTTTTAAAGAGCTTCCTGAGCACTTTGAGATCTGACACTACGGAGGATATTAAATCCCGAAAAACAAAACCCTGGCATGAAAACACCTAAAAATGCTGGATCAAAAATAATGTATGTATAGAAGTGCGTATGTGTCTAACAGGAACAGATGCGAAGGCAAGAACATAAAGCAAAATCCTCAGAGTCAATAAAGAAAGTTGACAAGATAGCACAAATCCTGAGAGGTAGGCAGACTGAAGACAGCACCTGAACAGGGAAGCCTGCCTTTTGCTAGCTACGTGAGCAAGCCTCCTTAGAAGTCAGTTATCCAGCCCAGGATGATGGGTGACAAGCTTGCAGATGAGAATTGCCTAGCTGAGCTTCTCCTGAATTCCTGTCTAACAGAAATCATGAGACATAATAAATGACTTATTTTAAGCCATTAAGTTTTATTCTAATTTGTTATACATGAATAGATAACTACCTAGAATATTAAAAGTATAACAAAAGAACAAGAAAACTGTCAAAGATGACCAGGCATATTTGAAAAGAAACCAAGTAAAAGTTGCAGAAATGAAAACTGACTGGCAGCTGACTTATCAACAGAAACAATGTGAGCCTCAAGACAGTGGAATAATTACCTTCAGGGTGCTGAGAGAAAATAGCTGTCAACCTAGAATTGTAGACCCAGCAAAAATATTCTTTAAGATGGCAAAATAAAGACGTTTTTCATAGAATCAAAACATATTTTACTAGCAGCAGACACTTACTAAGGGAAAGTTTAAAAGATATACTTTAGAAAGAAGGAAAACAGTCCCCGAAGGAAAGTCTGAAATGTGAGTTATAATGGGTGAGAAAAGAAAATAGCAAATTTATAGGTAAAAATTTCAAAACATATCAACTCAAAATCAACACTATCTAATTAGTGAAATTAGAACAAGAACAAAATAGGACAAGCACACTTGAAATAACCAATATGTAAGTGATTACAGAATTCTAAAGTTATCACATTATGTTAGAAAAGAGCAAAGATATTAACTTCGGATTTTAAGTCTGAAATTAAATATGCATGTTTAAGATTTGAGATTCCCAGTATATAACTTTCAATCGAGTATAGGTTAAATTAGAATGAGAAATAAAAATCTATAATCAATACAAAGAAAGTAAGAAACTAGAAATGAAAAACCCTAACAAGTGGGACAAACAGGCAGTACAGTATCAAGTGGTACAAATAACACCAGTCATATTGGTGACAGCAACCTAGTAAATGTAATCTTACTTTCTGGGTGAAAAACAGATCTTCATATGGACATTTAAAAAATCCGGCTCTATGTCATTCAAAAGAAAAACTTTGAAAATAAAAAGATGGAAGAAGACATAAATGAAAAATATAAATCAAAAGAAAGCTGGTGCATTTGTATTAACGACAGACCAAAGAGACTTTAACACATGACCAGAGGTAGTTTTTACATTATAAGAAATTGAAGCTTATTGATATATTATTAAAATTAATGAGAGTTTAGGTTTCTGAATATCAATATATAAAAATTAATTGTCTTTAGGTAAAAATACACTAAAATACCATTTGCAAGGGCAACAAAATATATTAGACATCCAGGAATACAGCTAAGAAATTTTTGCAAGACGTTTGCCAGGAGTATTGTAAAAATGAACAAATCCAAAAAAATAACAAATCGTGTTTATAGTGAGACTCATTATCATAAGATAACAATTCTCAAATTGATATATAGAGTTAATAAAATTCCAATCAAAATCCCAATGTGTGTGTGTGTGTATTTGGATGTATGTATTGAACTTGATAAATTTACCCTAAAATACATACAGTTAAGAAGAGCCAGGATTGTGACAATTCATTGAACGGTACTATATTTTTTTATAGTTAAATTTTTAAGTTTTAAAAAAGGGAGGAGAACAGGTGAGGGGGTAGTGCTACCAGCCATCAAGACCTAAACATCTGTACCCCCGTAATATTCTAAAAAAAAAAATAAAACAAAAGAATTATAAAGGTATAACAATCTAAAGATGATTTGGTACTGACATAGGGATACACAACCAACCAAGGTAACTTGCTCATGCATACACAAGAACTTGACCTGTGAAAGGTAAAGGTAATCTGAAAAATTATCCTGGGACAAATAGTTACCATACAAAAATAAACACAGTTTATCCATATTTTATGTATGAATCAATTTCATGTGAACGAAAGAGTCAAATGTAAAAGGCAAAACTTTCAAAAATTTAGAATAAGATATGGAGAGTAATTTTATGCCCCTAGGTTATGGGTTATTTTCTTAAACCAAATAAAAAAGCATGGAAACCATAAAGAGAACGACTAATTCAATTACACTGCAACTCAGAACTTCAGTGCATCAAAAGATGCCATGAAAAATTAGACATGCAATAAACTTAGAGATAATATTTGCAAGCATATAAAGTTGGCAAAGGCTTAGCATCCGGAACAAAGAGTGGCTACACATCAATGAGGAAAAGATGAGCAACTCAACTGAAAAACGAGCAAAAGATATAAACAAATACGTCTCAGAGTAGAGAATGCAACCAGCCAATAAACACATTAAAAATGTGCAACCTCATTACTGATAGAAAAATGCAAATTCATATCCCAGGTAGGTATCATTCTGTACCCACTAGATCGGCAAAGATTTTAATATTTAAAACAATACTAAGTGCTGTTCAGGATGGGTGGCAAGGAGAACTCTTCCTCACGAGGGCAGGGGTGTAAACTGCAACAACCAATTTGGAACACCACTGGCAATCACTAACAAAGTTGAGTATGTGTGTAGTCTCTGACCCACTCCACACAGGAACACCCTGCAGGCATGTGCCCTAGGCACTACATACATTTGGCCCTGGAACAACCCGGGTCTGAACTGCACGGGTCCACTCACATGTGGATTTCCTTCAACCAAATGTGGACTGAAAATACAGTATCGGTGGGACGTGAAACCCACATATACGAAAGGCCCACCTTTTGTACAAGTGGGTTTTGCTGCAGGGCTTTGAGTACGTATAGATTTTGGTATATGCGGGGGGCCTAGAACAATCCCCAGTGGATACTGAGGGATTACTGCAAATAATACTTGTAGAAATGTTGCTGGGGATAGCCAAAAATGGCAAGCACTCAAATGTCCCATGGCACAAGAACGGATAAATATGCTGACCTTACTCCTATGCAGCAGTGAACTAGTTCAGTTCAAGTGCCACGACATGGATGCAACTCACTAATGTAATTTGGGCAAAAAAGGGAAAACAAGCGCAAGTCACAGAAGTATTAATGTAGAATGCTTCATTTATGTCAAGTTAAAACAATGTCTTACTTGGGATCATGGGTGTCAAACTACAGAGAAGAGTGAAAGTGATGAACACAAAGTGTGGGGTCACAGTTACCTCTGGGGCAAACAGCACACAGAGCTCCCAGTGTTTGGCGGAGGGCTTATGTCTCAGCAAGACGGTGGACAGGTGGATGTTAGGCTTACTATGCTTTAAACAGCACACAAGCATTATATATGTTCCTTCCCATGTGCAGCATGTGCCACAGATTTTAAACACACAAACAAAAACAAAAATTGCAACACAACAAGCAAACAGACGGGGTGGGGGTGAGGGGCGGGGAAGAGCAGGTCCGCAGGGCATTCTGCCGGACACCTCCGGCCGGGTGCCAGTACCATCAGGCGTTCGCTAAGTGTTTATTCAGACATCTGTCTTCCTGTTTCGACTCTGAACCCAGCGAGTGCAGGACCTATGTTCCACGTGTGTCTATTACCCCAGCCACGGAGCATGCAGAGGGCATGGGTGACAAGTGATGAGTGACAGCGACCCCATCCTCCTGGTGCTGCTCAAGATGCGGAGCTACGCGTCAGCCCTGGTTCCTCCTCACCTCATCAACAGTGAGCGATCCCAACTCCAAAACGTTTCTTGGATCTAGCCACCTCCCTCTGCAAAGGCTGCTGTACTAACTTGCCCACCTGGTCCTAAGTGGCCGCCCTGCTTCCATGACGTCTCCTCCAATCCCTGCTCTGCAACACACTCCGACCTCATCAGTCCCCTGCTTTAAAACTCCCTTTAAACATGAAAAAACTAAACGCATCATGGTAGCCCCCAGGTCCCTACCCAAACAAGCCCCTTCTCATCTCCTTCCTCTCCATCCTCACCTCCAAACACCGCTTGTCACTCCCTGTACTCCTGCCACGTTGGACTTTCCATCCCTCCAAGGCCACCAGCTCTTTTCTGCTTCAAGCCCCTCCCCCGACATGCTGGGACGCTCTCTCCAGTTCTTCTCAGGGTCAGCTCCTTCGCGCTCCTTCAGCTTAAATTTCTCCCTCCCTTATGTCCCCCTCTCCAAGGGAGGCTGCCCTGTCTCTCTAGCTCTGTGTTTCCTTCAGAGCGCACGTCACGTCCACATTTTTTTTCTTGCTTGTTCTCTTGCCTCTCTTTTTCATGCTTGAACACAGGCTCTTGAAGAGAGCCTATAACTTACCGATCACTCTGTTTTTTGGAATACAGTAAGTGCTCAATAAGAAAAAGATAGGAAGGCTGGATTAGGTTTGAAGGTACTTCTTAGATGTGCTGTGAACCTTACCTTTGCTCTGATTCCGTTATGTAAACCAAACACCCACTTTTCCAAGGACAGAGTGCGTCCTTGTATACAGAAAGGGCAGCAGACCACCAGCACCGGCCTCGTTCTCCCCACCACGCACTCACCTGCCCTCAGAGGCCGTTCCCTCACGCTGATCCTGCTTTTCATCACTTATAAACGAATGACATTATTGTTTCACCTGTCTCTCACAGTCTTCAAAAGGCAGGTGGCAACTCCGAGGAAAAGACTGGGGACACCGTCCCTCCCCTCTGCCGCCCTTCGTTGCTCACCCACCTCCTGGCCGTCTCTGAATCTGTACAAGTTGTGACTCTCAGCGAAACGTGCTCAGTGTGGAGATATTCCTCGAAAGGAAAGAACAACTGAAAGAAAGTAGTGTGGGCTGACAGGGGACCCAGTGCTTATTAGCAAAAGTTCTCCAATCTTACGAGCTGTTTTCCTAATGAACTAGTCCCTTTTTCCTTAAACTCTTGCATATTTCATTTTCTTTAAGAAATAGGGTCTCACTCTTTCACCTGAGCTGGAGTGCAGCGGTGTGATCATAGCTCACAGCAACCTCAAACTCCTAGGCTCAAGCGATCCTCCTGCTTCAGCTTCCTGAGTAGCTGGGACTGCAGGTGGATGCCACCACGCCCAGCTATTTTTTTTTTTTGGTAGAGATGGGGTCTCGCTATGTTGCCCAGGCTGGCCTCAAAGTCTTGGGATCAAGCAATCCTCCAGGCTTGCTCTCCCAAAGTGCCGGGATTATAGGCATGAGTGACCACATCCAGCCCCAATTTTTAATTACAGCTCATTCATAAACAGGCAGAATCCCCCTCAAAAAGATGTTTTGAGTTTTGTTCAAAGAATTCACATTTAAAAGCAAATAAGTGAAGGATTAACAGAAGGCTCAAGTTTCATTAAGTAGATGTGTTGATGTTACCGGAAAGTAAAGTACAAAAAGCTGAGCCTTTCCATCCTTTGGACCACAGCATTGCCCGTAATGAATTCCGTACAGCATCACTTTCAACCCTGTGATATTTCATTCATTGATTTTATTGTCAAATGAAAAGGCACTGGTTCCAAGTGGCATTTAGTGAGACAGATGGGGAGTGACCCAGACTTCATTACTCGGCGGCTGTTCTCTAATTTTAACTCTACGTGGATGGAAACAACAGAGGTGCATAGTATTCTGGTTCTAACATCTGGAATTGCTTTGGCCAAGGTCCAAGTTACCACAGCTTCACTCTTCAACTCTTCCATTCCCATGGACATGCCACAGCTCCACCTACCCTGGCTGCCAGCGCAGTGCCTGACCCAGCTTCTCTCTGCTCATCCTGAGGCTTTGAAAGGGGTACCCCAAAGCTTCCGCCAATCTTGCTAGCTGTGGCAGAAGACGAGAAATCTGAAAGGAACGCAGATCTTGAAGGTAACATCTGGAAGTATCCCACTGAATGGAACTGAACAGACCATTTCCTAAAATGTGGCAATGCTGGTGAGTTCACGGAACACTAACAGCCTGGTCTCGGATCTGATCTTGTTACTCTTTAATCAGAGCGTTCATTTCTTTGTTGAGGACTCTCCAAATCAACATCTCAGGGCCACTCACTGCTCTCAAACCTCATCCGAGTTTTGGTCCCATATCATCAACTGTGTAATGGACATTTCAACTAGGATGTCACTCAAAGTCAACATGTCAAAAATCCATTGATCTGGGTGCAGTGGTTCACATCTACAATCCCAGCACTTTGGGAGGCCAAGGCAAGAGGATCATTTGAGGGCAGGAGTTTGAGACAAGCCTGGGCAACATAGTGAGATGCTGTCTCTACAAAAAAGTAAACAAATCAGCTGGCCATGGTGGTGCATGCCCATAATCCTAGCTAATTGGCAGCTGA
The DNA here is from genome assembly GCA_963574885.1 of Lepilemur ruficaudatus. Classification (NCBI taxonomy): domain Eukaryota; kingdom Metazoa; phylum Chordata; class Mammalia; order Primates; family Lepilemuridae; genus Lepilemur; species Lepilemur ruficaudatus. The sequence goes on from CAUYRT010029792.1 coordinate 35,838, forward strand.
GGTGGGAGGGTTGCTTAAGCCCAGCAGTTTAAAGCCAGCCTGGGCAACATAGTGAGACCACATCTCTAAAAATATTACACCCATCATTTTTAGGCAGCACAATTTAGAGCCTTGAATTCCATTAATTGTCTAATTCTGATTAATAATTTCTTTGGAAAAAAGAAAGACAAAAAAGCCATAACATTTACTGAGTATTTCCTGGGAACACACTCTTTGTATATATTATCTATTTTATTTTTCCCAGTAGCTGAGGTATGTATATTAATCCTCATTTACACAGAGGAGGAAACTCAAGAGTGTGTGCTACCTGTTCAAGAGTGCATGGCTAGAAAATGGCAGAGCTGGGGTTCAAAGCCAGGTCGGCCTGATTCCAAAGCCCAGTTCTTTCCATCACCCAGGCTGCCTCCTGTGGAGTCTCATGGAATCTTCATCCTCCATTCTCTAACTGGGTCCTTGTGGGTCCAGATCTCCATCAGTACCTGTCTCCAACTTACACCTTTCCTCCAACCTCTACCACTGCCAGATCAGTCTTCCTGCGATACCACGTTCACTGTACAACAGCAGCTGCCAGTTTCATTAATCAGAAATCACAGAATTATTAGTGGATTCCAAAAAGGCAAACAGGCCCTCTCTTGTTGATGGCTTCAAGCCTCAACTCCCCGGCTTGGTTTTGACCTGCCTGCACAACCTTCAGGTGAACATTTATCAGGCATCTGCTGTGTTTCAGACATCTGTGCTCCAGGTCCTGGGAAGGTAAACATGAATGGATAGTCTTTGCCTGCAAAGACCTTAGAATCTACTCCTTTTGTTCCAAGTTCTCCTCTTTGTCAGAACAAACATGACAGCACCCACTGGCCCAACAAGACTGGTCTCATGATTGAAGCCCTCAGCTCCCCATGTGGGCATGTGCTCTTGTTCAACTCCCAGGAGGGGCCCCTCACTCTTCTCCTCCATAAATCCTCCCCACGCTTCTACGGCGAGGTGGAATTCCACTTCTTCCACGAGGGCCTCTCCGTGGAGAGAAGAACTACTCCCATCTCCGAATGACCATCCCCACTCTGGTCTAGCCCACACGATCTAATGCTTCATTTGGATTCAGCCCCACAAACCTCTTCTGAGTAAAATGTAGTGTTGAGTCATGGAAACACCATCAGTGGATCCAAGTCTGTTATTTCATGGTATGGGACCTTGACCAAATCATCTAGTCTCCCTGAGCCTCAGGTTATACTTCTGTAAAACAGGAAGGTATTAGGCTGGGTCGTTGTGAGGACATATATGACAATGTTTGGAAGACTGACTTACTGGCATGGTGGGACTTGCTGACCTCTAAGAGCCCTCCTTCCAACAACGAGATATTGATTCTGGAAAGTCCCAAATCAACCCCATAAAGTATAAAAATAATAATTATTATTTTAACTGTGACTTTTATGTAAAAGCATCTGCTCAATTACTCAATGTGTTTCTTTAATAATTTCTTGCTGTTTCTTCTCTCTCTAACCAATGATTTCTTGTGTCTTACATTGATCTCTCGTTTCCCACTCTGTGCCCGTGCCCTGCCCAAGAGAACGCCAGCATGAACCACAAGGGGTAACTGGCTGGGGCCAAACACAAGGCTGCCCAGCAAACTCTTCCACTCAGGGAGGCGTGGGCCTCAGCTCCTTCCCTCTCTCCTGTTCCAGACCACAGTACAAAAAGAGGTTGAAAGCACTGGGCTAATCTTTTTGTGATCAATAAAAGATAAGTCATAGAGCCTCGGTCGAGAGCCAGGGGAGGCGGTGGGAAGACCATCCAATCAATTCAGCTACAGTTGGAGCTGAGCAGACAATCCTGATTTAGTGCCATGGGTCATTTTAGAGCCGATCCATTTGGTTGGTTTTATATTTCCAAGCATACTTTAAGGTCTTTGGAGACAAAGGTGGGAGTTACCTGCAGGCTTTCTCAAGCACTTTGCAGGATGCTATGCACAGAGGAAATTTCAACTGTTTGTAGCTGATGAAGGAAGAAGAGAGAGAGGGGTCGAGAGAGGGGAGGGAGAGACCATAGAGAAGATAAAAGGATAGAGGAAGGATCTGATGATTCCTTACCCTTTTTTAAATATGATGTATTCCTTCTAACATATCTAGTATAGTGGTTTCCAATGAGGGCAGGACTGATTCCTGGGGGGCAGTTTAGAAATCTGTGCAGGTGTTTTTTGTTATTGCTCTAAGTAGAGGATGCCACTGGCTAAATTTCGAAGGTGAGGTCGACGGATGATCAATATTCCCCCACGTACAAGGAAATTCCACATCACCAAGAATCGTCCCTTGCCTCTTGTGACTTTCAAATGTCTCACCAGATAGTCATTTAAGTGAAAAAGATGTCAATAAGCATCTGTGTATAAAATCAAAACCATATTTTACACTCCAAGTGTTTCTGCACATTTTAATGTATGCTGAATTTTCTAGCAAAGCAACCACTGAGTAAATCGAGAGAAGACTGTACTTTCCTTAGTTTGGAATTTTACCAAGAGTTGCTCAAGATTTTGTGAAATAATGGTACCAATAGCAGCACTGCTTGAATATCTGAGTCACCAAAACAATACACCTGTAACTTTCTGCACTAGTAGCTGCCGCATGCACGGGGATTCTACCTGTTGATGCCAGTACATGATTATTTCATCATGTCTTCTAGAGTTGTCATTTCCGAGCATTAGGGTGACCAGATGTCTTGGCTTCCCTGGGACTGGGGAAATTCCTAGATCTAGGAATTTTAATGCAAAAATTGGGAAAGTTCCAGGCAAACCAGGATGAGTTGGCCCCTCTACTGAGCATGACCATACTGAAATGTACTGTACTTTCAAAATCGTACAACCTGTTCTGTTTTATATCTCTCCCCTATGCACACACGGTGCCAGGCACATGGAAAGTGAGAAAAAAAATTTTGTTGTTGCTGGAGAGGAGAGGGAGGAAAACAAAAAGAGACCGTTTCGTTAGAGTTGTAAAAATTAATTCTTTTCATATTCATGCTCTTTTCTAGAAACATGTGGCTGACATGAATACACTCCTTCCTACCACTCCATGATCTGAAGGCATCTCATATTACAGTTTTCTGCAAAGTAGTTCTCCAACACATCTCTGGAAGGGAAAGCAGGTTGGCCTGGGTTCTGAATGAGTATCATGATATCACAGGATCACACATTTCAAGGGAACCTCTAGGTTATTAGATCTGAATAATCTTTCTTATCCAAAGGGCCTCCAACATGTATTGCTAGACACTATGTTTAACCTGTCTTCTGAAAGGCAATAGAACTAGACAGGTGCCACGCTAGGTTACCATGAAAGAGACATAGCGCCCACCTCCTTACACCTGAAAGTTTCACATATGACATCACCTGCCTTTCACCTGCACACACACGTGTTTGAGACCTTGCTCTACCAGGACACGGATCCCCTCCATATTTTTGATAAGTGATCCTGAGCCTCACCTTGAACATCTGCTTCGAGATAATTAGGAATAACTGGAAAGCAGCTCTCTTTTTGATTCATTTATGGTCACAAGAGGATAATAAGGAGTGCAGAAAAAGAGAGGGGTGCTGTGGGTGAGCTGATATCCCCAGAGAAAACTCAGCTGTCAGCAAGATGGCAGAGCTCCTGCATCCAAAACACAGCTGCCCATCTGCAATCTTGAAGCAATTTCATTGGAGGGAAAAGTGGTTGAAAAAGAAGACAGTAGAACGGAAGTGAGAGGCCAGGAACGTCCGTTTCTGAAAGTAGTATCGGGACTTACTGAGACCTACTGTCCTCTTCTGTCAAACCGCATCTCTCTTTACCCTCATCGTCTTTAGGAGCCACAGGGGGTGTGTACCCCGATAGGGGCAGAAGAGCTCAATTTGGGGAATAGCACAGCCTGCTCACTGGAACAGAGCTTTGGGGTTTAGTACCGTGAGTTTAGAAGCTTTTTCGGGACTCTTGCCTAATCCAATATAGAAGGTGGATTCTGTGATTGGACTACCAGGGTTTGAATGCCTGTTTCCTCTCTTCCTACTTGTGTAACTTTACCAGCCAAGGCCAAGTTGCCTATCTCTTAGTCTGCCTCCTCATTTGTTAAGTAAGGATGATGATAATAGGATTTATATTGTTATGAAGAGAAATTGAGGGAGATAACGCAGGATAAACGCTTAGTCCATTTCTGGTACATACCAGATACCTAGTATCAGTCATTACTTCTTTTCCTTTTTTCACAGCTTTACTGAGATATAATTAGCATACTATACAATTAGCCATTCTTTTCTTTTCGAGACAGAGTCTTGTTCTGTCACCTGGGCTATGAGCGCAGTGGCATCATCATAGCTCACTGAAGCCTAACCTCCTGGGCTCAAGTCATCCTCCTGCCTCAGCCTCCTGAGAGGCCGGGACTATAGACACGCTCCATGACGCCCAGCTGATTTTTTTTTTATTTTAGTACAGATAGGGTTTCACTGTTGCTCAGACTGGTCTCGAACCCCAGACCTCAAGCAATCCTCCTGCCTTGGCCTCCCAGGGTGCTAGGATTACAGGTGTGAGCCACCGCACCCAGCCTGGCCATTCTTTTTGAACACATTTCTGCTGCCCAAATACTGTCCAGAGCCCATAGTTGGATCAGGTGGGATTACAGCATGTTGTCATTTAAATAAAGTATCATCTTGTTTTTGCTCTGCTCCCTACGCCCACCTCCGGGGAACAATGGGGTATTAATTATACAAGCAGCTAAAAAGGTACATTCATGAGGAGGTCACAGTGAGAAGGGCAGAATCTGAGAGGCCCAAATGGCAGCGCCAGGCTGTAGATAACTAACGCTGGCAGAGGGTGTGTGCAGGATTTTTTTCACCCATGCGACATGGAGCTCCAGTGACACGCCTCGGACGTGCTGCCCTGTGGTTCCTGGGCTCGCCTACACTTGCTGGAACTGAAGGGCCGTATGAGCTTGTCACAAGTTCTCTTTTCTTAGGTTGTGCAGAAATAACTTCCCAAGAAAAGTTTTCAAAGAGATGAAAAAGAAGTGCAGCTCACAGTTTCCAAAGTGCCACTGGCAACAAGGGAATTCTGCGAGGAATGTTCTCAGAAAACGCCCCACCTGGGGCCTGAGGGACCCTGACACTTGCGTGTACGTATTCTTCCTTCTCAGATGAATCGGGAGAGATCAACAGACCGGAATTATGATGCTTTAAGTAAAAGTAAGGCGAGGCCAGTGGGTCCCTTCCAAGAAAGGGTTTGCTTGTCAGTTCTAAGGAAAGGGGAATTTTGCAATCTCTAAAGGGCTCTTTGTTAAAAGTTTCTACTTGATAATTATGCTGTCTAAAGATTCTTTGTCAAAGTCCTTCTTTGTTTAGAAACCAGGCTTGCTTGTTCTTTTGAGTTCAACAAAAGATCAGAGAAAAATCTGTCTATCAGTATTCCAAAAAAGGTAAAGGAAAGCTGCTTGTCCTCATGGGACCTTAATTTCATGTCCAAGAAAAATAACAGAAGGGTTTAAAATACCCCCAGAAGCTTGTGGCTACACGCAACTCCCCCCAGGCCACACACACATACACCATGACCCAGAAAATGTCAGTTAACTCCCCCATGTCTTAGGGTTCAGCTAAGCAATTTCACCTTCAAGCAACAGGCTAGAAGCAGTAGGGCTATGACCTGGGACCTGAGCATCCCAATTAATAGGTAATAAATGGAGAATTGAGGCCTTTGGCCAACATCAGTCTTTTGATGCCCCACAAAGTCCATTTCATTGGAGTAAAAATAGTTCAAGTGTTTAAATAAAGGATCACCGACCGTCACAGATCTAACCTCAACCCAAGCTCTTTCTACGCTTCTCAAACATTCAGCATCTCTGTTTGCATCTCTGAGTCCTAGGCCCAACCCCTTCCTTTCCTTGCAAGCCCTCTTCTAAGTCCATGGCTCCTTCCTCTACCTTCTTTAGGGTCAAGGTTGGGCATTTCCCTCACCCACACAGATATAGATTAAGCACTAATTATGACAAGGTCCACGGGCACTGGGCAGAGGGAGGCACTCTGCTCACAGTCCAGAGGGAGCAAGAACACGGAGCACGGAGGCCATTCTCAGAATAGAAGCTCATCAAATGCTCGTTAAATAAACAAGCTTCCTAAACGGGCTTCCACAGGACACCAGTGCCGTGAGCCACCGTGTGCCTGCCGTGGTTTCCTCTTGGAGCTTCACAACGCCTGGGAGCAGACCGAATGCCCCAAGGACCGGGCTCCACACTGACGGCGGTTTCACCTGGCATTTCCCCCGTGTACTTAACCACGGAGGCTCCTTTGGCCAGAACACCTGTTAACATCTCGTGTTCTGCAAAATATTCTGGGAAACAGCGCTGCATTGCAAAGTAGGACGAAATAATTGCCACGAGAGAACTTCAAATAAAGTGCCAAAGGGTGAGCCCTCCTCCGTGCCGCTTCCCTAATTGCAAAAGGATGAAGAGGTCACACAGTTCTGTTTGGGAGCTCGGTCTTGCAGTTCGCTACCTGTGACCTTGGCCAAGTCAATTAACCTCTCTGAACCACAATTTCTTCATCTGTTCATCTGTGAAAACATAATGAACCGTCACAGGGTTTCTGTGAAAATTAAATGAGATAGCATGTGGAAGCAGCTAGCACAATGCCTGCGAGGACTCTAATAGGTGCTCAGTAAGAGTTTATTTCCTTCCCCTCTTATTTCACTGCGTTCCTGGAGCAGGGTCAGCCCAAGTCACTGATTTGGCACTTTCAGATGTTAGAGAGCACTGCTCATTATCTTCTCCAGGGGACAGTCTTCTTAGAACGCATATGCTGGGTACTGGGAGACCTACACCTTCCACTTAACTCCCAAATAGAGCGGCGGCCCCACATGTAGTTGACATCGGGTGTTTTACCATATAGCAGCTATTTCCTCAAGGAACCTGACCATGCACCATTCTGTTCCTTGCAGCAAGGTGACATCCTTCTGATTCTTTATGCCTGAATTCCGAGGCCACCTTTGCTCCCAGCAAGCAGGTGAGCTGTAGAAGCAGGAGCTAGGTAATGATAGGTTCGTCTGTGATCACAGAGCTGGGGGTAAAGGGTTCCCCCGCGCCCCCTTGGCGCTGCTCTGGAGTTACGCCTGATGCCGCGTTTACCAGACAGCCCTGACATTGTCTAATTTCCCCCCTTGACCCTGTGCTCTTTCAGAATAGGAACAAGGTCTTGTTTGTTGGTATCATCCAATGCCTAGCACGGCACCTGGTACCTGATGAACACTCCATCAATGATGGGCGGGTGGATGAATGGATGATTGGATGGACTGATGGATGAACAAACGGAAGAAGGGAAGGGGATGGAGAAAGGAAGGAAGGACTGGTCTCATTTCCACTGGACATAAACTCTATAGAAACAGTGCCTTTGGCTTTCCTCAGCTGTCACCAAGGTGCTCGGTCCTTCCGAGGAAGTTAAGGCCACGTGGGGGTGAGGCCCTCACTTCATCTGGCGACTAGCACCTGGCAGTGCCAGCCGAGTCCTCGCCTGCACCAATGGCCTCGGTCTCTGAGCTCACCTGCATCTACTTGGCCCCCATTCTGCACAAGGACGAGATGACCAACACAGAGGGTAAGATCAATGCCCTCATTAAAGCAGCTGGTGTAAATGTTGAACCTTTTTGGCCTGGCTCGTTTGCAAAGGCCCTGGCCAGTGTCAACATTGGGGGTCTCATCTGCAATGTCAGGGCTGGGGGACCTGCTCCAGCAGTTGGTGCTGCACCTGCAGGAGGTCCTGCCCCCTCCACCGCTGCTGCCCCAGCCAAAGAGAAGAAAGTGGAAGCAAAGAAAGAAAAATCTGTAGGGTCTGCTGATGACATGGGCTTTGGTCTTTTTGACTAAATCTCTTTTATAACATGTTCAATAAAAAGTTGAACTATTAAAAAAAAAAAGAAGAAAGAAGCAGTGCCTTTGTGCTTTGTCTATCACTCCTGCAACCAACAGGACTAGAACAGTGCCTGGCATGTAAGAGAAACTAAATAAATGTTAGCTGAATGAACAGATGAATGATTAAACTAAGCCAAGCTACCGTTTAGCAAATTGGTGATCAATAATTATTACCGACAAATCAAATTGCATTGAGATTACTTCCTGATCTGCTTGCTCCCCCAAATTATTAGAATATTAAATTAAGAATTAAAACAAAGGGTGAAGGATACTAGCAAAAACGGCTGTCTCCCACGGACCAAGAAATGCACAAAGTTCAGGGACTGCCCCGAGACATTGTCCCTGCCCTCCAGGAGCTACAGCAGCCTAGAAGGGCACCTAAACTAAACAGAGAGTGACTGGTAACAGGGACAAAGAGGAGGCACCCTCTGTGGTCTCACGCAGCCCTCGGAGCATGCTCTGCTAGGAATGTAGAGTGACAGTATCAATTAATCCCCCCGTGATCCTAATGTCAGAAATGTAAGCCTTTTATGATGCAGTAAAACTATTTTTATGGGTTTTCCCATCCGTCTCATGTCTTGATGTATTTTTTTAATCAAAAAGGATAAGAACAGGAAGTCAAGTGGGTATAAATCTTCCGATCCTTTCTCTGGTTCTCTGCCCAGGGAGGAGAGGTGAGCACGCGGGTGCTCCACAGCTGACTTCTTAGCGGCTCCTGTCCTCCCAGGGAAGAGTTTCCAGAAAGCACCCTCCTTCCCGTGGTGGAGAGCCAGGCCTTGCTTAAAACAACAGACACAGTCTCCAAGGGCTGCGTGTAAATGGAATCTCAGTAAACCAAATCTCATCTTCCTGATAACTTCAGATGCACTTGATCTTTATTTTCAGTGACAAAACAAAAAAGCCTTTCTTTCATGAAATGTACAAACCAGAAAAAAAGCACAAAGAAGAAAAACAAAATTACATGCTATCTTATCACCTAGAGATAATTTTAGAATGTAATCTTAGACTTTCATTCCATGTTTAGATATACAGATAGGTATTTTGACAAAAAATAGGACAATGGTAGAATTATCATGTAACCTACTTATATAGCTCATCTATAAATGTATCATCAACATTTTCTCAGGTCAACAGTCTACATTTTATGTGTAAGTTCCGTATTACTCTATAGTATGGATAAACCAAAATTTAACAAGTCCCTGTTGTCGGAAGTTGAGCATGTTTTCAAAATTTTCTCATTACAAATAATGGTAAAACTCCTTGTTCTCATCTCCTATAATTTCCTAGAAATGAAACTGCTATGTTAAATATACATGTACTTCTAAACTTTAGGTACATTTTTTTCAAACTGCCTTGCAAAAACACTTTCCTGATTTATATTCCTTCCAGCAAAGAGAAATGTTTACACTTTTCTTACTTTTACTATCGCTGGTACTATCTATCCATCTATCTGTATACATTTAAAGGCACTGCCAGTGTTTAATTCCTGATTCAATATTCATTTTTTTGTTTACTTGCAAAGTTGAATTTTTTTCATGTGTTAAATGACTTATTTGGCTTTATTTCTTCAATGAAGAAAAACATCCATGTCCTTTTCCCATTCTTCTCTTTATTTCTTAAATTGACTTACAGGAATATTTTACATATTGAAATACTGATCCATAAATTTTTATCTAGGATGTATATTTTCCTTTTAGTAGTTTGTTTCAAAAAAAAAAAAAAAAACTCTCCTCATCCACCCTCCCAGGTTTTCATTTGTCTCCTTACTTGTGAAACATTAACTGGTAAAGCAACACTTAGGCAGAAGCGAGAAACACCAAGCAGAGATTTAATTCAAGGTACAATCAAGCTATATATTATTCCCAGGGCAAACCTTGCCTCTTAGAGCAACTGCCAACCCAGGCAGAAGCTGGCAGCTGATGTAGAAACTGGTCCTAGAGAAAGGCAGGCAGTGGCCACCTCATTTAGGACAATAAAATTCTGAGTTACGTGGAGATCACAGACAGGGTCAAGATTCTGGAGTCAGGAAACCTACTCCAAATAGCACTGGGGCGGCTCTGGGGTTAGAGTTTCTCCTCTTCCACCTGCCAGCCTGCTAGGTCCACTTCTTGGATTCTCAGCTTTCTCACCACCTACCAAATATCATCGTCATCATAATCATCCTATCAACCCCACTCCACACACTACCTCTTAAATCCAACCAAAAGCACTTCCCAAACTGTTAAACGTTAACAAAATGATTGTTAAATTTTATTACCACTTTGAATCAGGAATGAGGTGGAATTATCTGGCTTGGGGTCAAAAGCAGAAGTCTTGGAAACTGACTTACAAGAAAGGCTGTAACCTAGAAAAACCTCCCAGAGACTCCATCCCTCCTGCAATGCACCGTGATGGCTACAACACTGACAAACACAAGGTGTGCTACCCTTGCTTTCCTCAGCTTTCCTTCTTCCCTTCCTTTGTTTTTGTATTTCTCATCCATTTATTGAGCAACAACCCACGGTGCTTCCTTTGGAAGAGAAACTGGAGCTAAAAGACCGTTGTCCTCCTTATTTGTGGCTGGGGAAGTAAAATGAAAAGCTGGCTTCACCGTTCCTGGCAATGACTATGCCACCAGCCTGGGGAGGGGTCCCCGTGGTGCTGGGAAATTAGGATAGCAGAGATTGCTGGTGAGATGGGACAGGACTTCTAAGACCTTGAAGCAAATCAACCAATGCAGCACCAGAAACCTTTGCCATTTATCTTCTTGAGGCTGTCGTTATGCCTATTTGCTAATATTGTTTTCTTCCATCTCCTTTCTAATTGTAAAATTTTTTTTTGAAAGCCATGGCTGGTCTGCATTATAGTTGGTTCACACTTGAGCCAGAGCATTAAGGGTTAAGTGGCATTGTCCTGAGGGTCAGCAGAAAGGCCCCACAGGGGAAGGTCAAGTTCAGAGGGCTTGGGGGTGGGCATTGGTCCAATTCTCTACATTTTTACTTCCAGAACAACCCTGGCGATCCAAGATTTCATTTTATTAAGGAAATGCTTTCTCTTACATGATGCACACCTGGCCTGTTGCAAGTTGGGGAACCAAGACAGCAGCGGCGAACAGATGGGGCAAAAAGCAGGGAGGTAAAAAACAAGGGCAGTGAAGAGGCAGCTTGGAAATGGCCAGACAGTGGCTCTAGGCACTTAAGGGAAGACAGACAGGTGAGAGTGGCCAGCGAAGCAGCCAAGGGGAACGAAAGGGGAGCCGGGCTGGGATAATGGATGCTGATGATGATCCCTGATGCTCTTAATTATAACCAAGAGGCACTGAAGATCTGCCTCGTTAAAGGACGATTAAATTATTTTCACTGTGTTAGACTGATGGAGGCAGGACAGTGGGCTTTTGGAACTTTCTTCAGATACAGGGATGACACGTGAAAGGGTTGGGGACCTGGAAGGTAGCAGGCTCAGGGAGAGCATCCTGTTACTCAGGGTCCCTGTTCCCAGCGCATTTCAGCCTGCTGCTGGGCGTGGCCCGGTGGTGGGGCAGTCACTGTGGTCCTTCGGAAGGTCAGACCCATGCCCGTGGCAGCTGGAAGTTTAGATTTTCTGGTAATCCTTGAGCAGGCGGGGGCAAGCAGTGGAAAGCAGTGATCTGGGCCTCATCCCTACAAATACATTTATCTACCCAGGCTTTAGATGTGATGCTTTCAAAGGTGCATCTCATCAAATACACAAAGACATTGGGATAATTTTTGGGGACATTTTGGGGGAGATTTTGATGTGTCCGTCGAAAAGATTAGTTAGCTACAGTTCGAATGTTCCTCTCACTTTATCACACAATCTTTCCTGGTAAAAATCAATAAATATTTATGGCGCTAGGTGCTATGGGTGATTCAAAGAAAAATGAGCCACAGTCCCTAACCTTGAGGAGTTTGAACTTAATGATTATGTAAGAATCTTTCTTTTTCTAAAACCAATGTCATCATGATTTAAATGCAAGGACAGGATGCATTCAATAAATCTTACTGTGAATCATACTCGGAAAGAGAATAATGTTTCTGGAAAACAAATGTTAAGGGATGATCAATCTCCTCTTTTCCCATCTTCTCGGAGTTTCTGCATCTTAAAGGCAGGAGCAATGTTAAAAGGGCCCGAGGACCCTCACGTCGTAAAGAGAGGAGGAACGGGCTTGCAGGGAGGCTGTGACTCGTGCCGGGGATCAGAGCTTCGGCTGGAGAACGTAACTGGAGCTCTCTACTCATGACAAGAGGGGCCTCCGTGACAGGAGACTGGCTGGGTCCTATTCTCCCGCTGACTTTAAATTAAAAGTCAATTGATGGCTGCTTTAACTTTCTTCCTCCAAATTCTCTGACTTTCATCTGTCAATAGATGCAGCATCAGGACTGAAGCCAGGCCCCCACGCTGGTTATTCCTGTTCAATCTCTCTCTGCCCCGTCACACCCAGTCTGGCTTGTCCTCACTTCCCTACAGTGAAATTCCCTCCCCCAAAGTAACTGATTAGTCTTTCTTTCTTTTTAATTACAAAAGTAATGCATGTTTTTTCTTTTTTGTAGAAAATTTAGGAAACAAAAACAGACAAACTAGAAAGTACTGTAGTCCCCTTAACTACAGATTGGCAGGGTTAACATTTTAGTGGATATTCATTTTAGTGGACTTTCTGGCAATCAGATATTCAATTGTTTATTTTTTTAAACTTTGCCCTGATTCCCACTACATTGTGACTCTGAATTTGTGTTCTAAGTTAGACCGCCACCCAGACACCACCATCGGTTCAAATGCCACATCGTCACAGTGAGGCTGCTGTGACCCACTCCTCCCACTGAGCACAGCAACGCCTCTTCCCCGACACCCTCAACCCCTTATGCTCCCCTTTATTCTCCTCCGAGGCTCGCAGCGCCACCTGACACGCTATACACACATTCGTGGGTTCCCCCGGAGGAGAACAGAAGCTCCGTGAGGACAGGAGTTTTTGTCTGTCTTGTTTGCTGCTCTGTCCCTCGTGCCTGGGGATAAAGGAATGTGGGAGAAATAAGTCCTGATTATCTCAAGAAGAGCAAATGAGTCTCTTTAAGGACGGTATAAAGAAGTCTTAGAGAGAAGGACCCCTGCTCAGGACGATGGCCTTGCAGTGTGATTCTTGGCACTTCCGCCAGCAAAAGGGAAGAAGGTGGACGAACAGCAGAGAGCTCATGAGACCTGGCTCCGAGCGTCGGCTCTGCCGCCAGCTTTCTGGCTGACCCTGGGCCTGGGCTTGTCCCCTCTGAGCCTCGGTTTCCTCACTGATAGAAAAACCAGGGTTGGGTCGAGGTGATGCTCGAAGGCTCTTCCATCTCTTCGTTCTATGACATCACACAGACTCTACAGAGAGGGGCTCTACAGAGCCAAAGAAAGCAGGATCTGACCACTCAGCCCCTCCCTGCACTGGCGCAGTACTTGACAGTTTACAAAGTGCTTTTGCTCAGATTATCTCATTAATTTTTATCTATTGGTTAATCAGCCTGAGAATCTCAAACTAAGCATCAAAATCAAGCATGGAGCGCACCTAAAATGCCATGGCCGAGTCAGCAGGACTAAACAGAAGAGACAGACGGAGGAAATCCATCAGGGAGATTAAATGCAACTTCAGAGAGAGGGAGAGAAAAAGCACCGAAAGGCAGGGGAGTTAATTTTCACATAATTCACCCAAATCTGATTTAAATACTCTTTCGGCAACTGTCACACTCCACATCCACTGGCGGGGATCGCACAATCCAGTGCTGACCCAGCCGCCCTCGGTGACTCCTTTTAAAAGAGAGGGGACCCGGGTGGCCTCCTCCAGCCCCCACCCCCTGAACTTAGCTTGAGGATTGCAGAATCCTCAGAAAGCCGATGCCGAAACTTCAGTAACGCAGTTAGGAGAACGCGTCTAGATTCATGGGAATTCATCTGTTCACGGGGTTATATACCCGTGCTCCTGTTGTAATTCTGTGAGTTTTACCAAAAGGCTAGATCGGAACAGCAGATGCAAATACTCCTTTTTACATTCTGTCCGGATGAGCAAGTTTACTCTTCAGTCCTTCCGGATCGCTGCAAGCTATGTAGGAGCAAGAGCTTTTCTTTTTGAAGGAGGAGGGCTTCAGGGCAAGAGTCAACTCAACGCTCATCAAATTATTCATTCGTTCCCCTGTTCATCCGTCTGACGATGATTACTGAACCTGTACTACCGACAAGACAAGTGGTTCAGGCAACGGGGATAAAGAGTCTCACACAAACTGGAAAGGAAGAAGCAAGCCACTCGCATCAGCAGTTAGGAAGCTGCCTTCTGAGCTCGTCACAGGTCTGCGGAATTCCCTCGTCCCCGCTCCACGTGGGGGACAGAGATCTCCGATTCCTCCCGCTCGGACTCGCATCAGTCTGACGCGTTTCTCCACAGCAGCGTGGGGTCCTTTGCTTTAATACCCACCCCTCTGGCTGCTTCTCTGGCTCATGAGTTTCTCCGGTTAGGACCTTTGGAGAGCATTTTGTTTTAAAGGTCTTTTCCTGCAGCTGCGAAGCTGGGTAATCAGAGAAGTGCTTATCCATCCTGCAGGTCAGTATACTCAGCAAACGAGAAAGACAGAAAACTGGCGGCAAAGGATGCAGAGTTTGTGCTGTTGCTGTTGAGAAGACTTCCTTTAGCAGATTAAGGGGCTAAAACTCCCTGAAACCTGGAAAACAAGTTGGCTTCCTGGTGTACGGGAAAGCAGACGCCAACTTGGGGATGGAGTCTCAGTTCTGCTGCTCGCTGGCTGCAAGACCACCTCGGGCATTTGATGCAAAGCTCCGAGTGTCAGTTTCCCCTCTGCCAGAGGGAGATAATGACGTCTCCCCTTAGGCTCGCCGTGAGAATTAAACACATGCTACCACTTACGGAGCTTGTCTGTGGGCCAGGTGGTGTGAGAGGCACTTTAACAAGCAGAACCTTTCTTAATCCAGTCATGCTACTCAGGTTAGCCTCCCAGGGAAGGTACTGGCGAAGGATTTTGCCATGTTTCCCAGGAAGAGGCTTTTCCTGGAGTAACTAGGATAGTTCTGGGCTCAAACACTTCATCGGGACACAAAGGACTTGGTGGAATTTCAGACAGAGCTGACCCAAATGTTTACAATCGTGCTTGTCCAATGTGGCAGCCACTAGCCCCAAGTGGCTATTTAAACAATGAATCCAGCTTAGATTAAATTAAAAACTCAATTCTTTAGTTGCATGAGGCACATCTCAAGTGCTCAGTGACCACAAGGCAGTCACTACCATGTCAAACAGTAGGATATAAAATACTCCCATTGGCGAACAAAGTTCTACTGGGCAGAGCTCAGGGAGGGAAAATAAGACGGAAGGAGAGAGAAGAGAAACGTCAACAGGAGGGCACAGGAGTCGGTTCCACGGAGGTCGTGAAATTTTGGCACATTTTCAGTAATTTTTTTCGTGGCTAACAGAATGAGGCTGTTTTCATTTTTGGGCTGTCCTGACAAAGTAATTTCTAGGGTATCTGGATGGTTTCACAGGACAGCTTTAGTAGCTGTGGTTACGAACAGTTCCGCACCATTCGGACATACTGCATTTTCAGATCTTTTGCTAATTAGCAAAGACAGAATCGAGACATGAAAAATAAGTCATGCAGAATCCACTCCTACAAGCCAAATGGCTCCCCACCATTTGCCGTGACAACGTTAATGCTGATAACCCTGCACTTAAGGAGGAGTTTGAGTTTTCCAAAAATAAACTGTGAGCTCACCATCATGATCTGGGGAAATGCTTTGCAATATTCCCGGATGCAAGGAGTCATCAGCCTAGATATAACCTACCTCTCTAAACCTCCCTTGGGCCACACCGAATGCTCCTTATGAAGTGCAAATATGATCACAACATCCAACTTCAAAACCTTCACAAAGCACTTCATTCCCTAGAGTGCCCATCAAAGCCCGCAGCTTGGGATAAGATTCCCTTTGCAACCTAACTGCAGTTCACAGCCTCCGCCTCTCCGCTGCCCTAACCGCCTCTCTCCACTCAGTCCCCAGGCAGTAACCTCATTCATTCATTCAACATTTATCAAGTGCTCTGCTATGTATTACATGTGATGCTAGGTGCCAAGGCTATATATAGCAGTGAGGAAAACAGAAAGCAAGATCAAGTCCCCACCCTCATGGAGCACACACGGTAGTGGAAGAAGACAGGCAATAGATATTTATCTAAGATACACAGAGTGCCAATGGTGACAGGTGCTACAGAGGCCAAAATGTGAGCAGTGACAGGGGAGGGGAGAGGAGGATGGCTTTCCTTATATTTAGACATTATCCTCTGAAAGCCTCTGAAACTGTCATTCATTCATACAAAAAAAAAGTTTATTGAACACTTATTATGTGCAGGGCAGTATTCTGAATACTGGGATGAGAACAATGAACGAAACAGACAAAAGTAAGTGCTAAGGAGAGATGGAACACTTGGATGGGCTGGGCTGGGTGGTGTTCCTGCTTATAAAGCAGGGCACTGTCCCTGGGCATGCAGAGACTTTATGTGCACACCTTACTGTTTGCTGGAACATGTTTTCCCCACCTTGTATGCCTGGTCACCACCTCCTCCTTTTCCAAGCCCTGACTACAATACCACTTTCTGGAGCTTTAGCGAATCCTCTCAGGCATAATTACTTGCTCCCTCAACTGGATCATCCTCACATACTATAAACACCTTGATTAATCTAGTATCATGCAACAGTACATATTTATATATTTGGGTATATGTTATTCCCACTAGGTTCACGCTCCTAAAGGGCTGGGAGTGTGTCTTATCCATCCTCATTTATTCATTCCAGAAGCTTCATGGAACTCCAACCGTGGACCTTGCCCACCTTCCTTGCCAGAGAGTAAGGAGGGGACCCCTGTCATTTTGCTCTTATTTGACTAAGACCTGCTTCTCTTTTCACCTCAGTGATCTCCCACAAAGGACCGATGTGCCATTTAAGTGAAATAGTACATGGGAAGTGTTTAGAATAGCACTAAGACATGGAAACTGCTCTGTAAATATGCGTTATTGCTGTAACTATTATAACTAATCTAAATCAAATTTTGGAAGTCATTTGTTTTCCAGCTACATTACTTCACTCATTACATTATTGAAATGTTTCTGATTTTAGTCTCTGACTTGTGTAAGATCAACCTGGCAGTGGATGCCACGGTACCTGGGGGTCCTGCACAGGCAGCTTCTCTGCCTCCAAAGGGCCGGCTGGCATTTGAAGGCACTGCGCTGGGTTAGAGGTGGGTACTCACGCTTCACACCGTCTCCGCCACTCTCCACAGTCAGATACAGCAGGGATGCTCTGTGTCTTCAAAGCCCACAGGACGAACATTCTGGTGCGTCTCTGCCCCCCACCCTGAGCTGCAGAGCTGCTCCACTTTGTGAGTTTCCTCTGTTGTTCACCTGTTCCTACCACTGTCACCGAGTCCCCAGGCACTGTCCTCTCTTATACCCATGTCTCTCTCTCCTCCTCTTTTATGTTGTCTACATATTCTCTGGCAGAAAATGGAAAGAACCTCAGCAGCTCAGCCAGACAAAACCGAGCCTGACGCCCAAACGCCCCACTTAAATGACTGCAAGACCACTTTGGCCAGACACTCCTTTGGGCCTCGAAATCTTCTCTTGTAAAACACGGGCCTGCTGTGGAGGCAGCTGAGAGGATACACATCTCTTAAGATGAATGTGTTGGCACGCAGTATACAGAATTGCTCTGAGTACTGTTGTTCTGTGCCTACTTCCAAATTTAGAGGCATTCTGGAAGCCTGAGGGCACTAAAATGCTGTTTTCCAATAGCTCACCACCTACTACACGTGATTATGTAAAAACGCAGCTCAAGAATGACTACTTAGGAGTGAGCAGGAAGCTATGGTTTCACGTATAGCTGCACGCAGACCCGAAGAAGTTGGGGTCATTATACCCACATCCATGGAGGGCCAGACAGAACCTCAGACAAAGGGAGTTAAAAAGATGAATGCATGTTCTCAACTCAAGTACCCCGGCCAGCCGAGACTCAATAATTTGAAAGATAATGCTGGATGCTCATTTCAAGGTGAGAGAAAATTCTCAGGATGAAAGAATCTTCTCAAAACTTCCTTTTAATTAAAGTGTTGGTTGGCTGCATTTCTCCTGAGCCTCAGCTCTTTGCCTATGAAGGGGAAACCACCAGGGGCTCTGCCTAGACAATAAGCCACTTAATTTGAAATTGGAACTCAATCATATAGTCCCATTTCTGGTGCCCAGTATTGCGTAGGTGCTAAAAGCTTTTGAATAGTATGAATTCATCAGTCTTGTTGGCTAGTACTGCATAGCTGAAACAAAACACAATCGTCAAACTGAAACAGAGAAGCAGAGGAATTCAAGATGTGGCTAAATTACTATGAAATGCAGACAGGTCAGGGGCAAAGGAAAACCATCGCAGAGCCAGCAGTAATGCAAAATTTTTGCTGAAACGATGGCCGCCCCACTGATGGGGCTGTATGGCTCAATACGTGGTAAGAAGAGTTTCATGGACTATTTCAAAACGAGGAAGATGCAAAAGTGTCACCGGCAGTGTTCTGCCCAGAG
The DNA here is from genome assembly GCA_963574885.1 of Lepilemur ruficaudatus. Lineage (NCBI taxonomy): Eukaryota > Metazoa > Chordata > Mammalia > Primates > Lepilemuridae > Lepilemur > Lepilemur ruficaudatus. The sequence goes on from CAUYRT010029792.1 coordinate 54,322, forward strand.
TGAGTACCAGAAAAAGTAGTAAATGAGTGATGACAGAAAGGAGAAAAAGCAGGTGGACAAGTAGGTAACAGCAAGACTGATGGAGACTGGCCGGCCACTGGCAGGTGACAGATGAGCCAATGTGTCACTAAGGGAGACATGGGGAAAAGGCATCAAAATACTCCAAGCCCCAAGATGAAGTGGCACAAAGAGTCAGTGGCTGGGGCTGCGGGTGCCAGGGACCAGGGAACACGGCAGGTGCACCGGGACTCCCTAAAGGCGAGTGAAGGCTGGGAAATTATACAGGGTACAAACCACCAGCTGGGCACTGGACTCTTCCTTTACATCTGCGAATCTCCTCTGATTGTCCCCCAAACCCTTTGCAGTAGAAAGTGACCTCTTGATTTTTAGCAGAGGAAACTGAGCCTCTAAGCGACACACTCCGGTTGCACAGCAAACAGAAAGCAGAGCGGACTCAGCGCTGGTCTGTCCTGAAGGCCTAGGCTGTCTGTGCCCAGAGCTCTGCAAACTCTTTCGCTAACATAATTCCTAAAAGCCCTCGAGAATGAATACACAGCCTCAATTAGCCTGCCAGTATGTGAGTGATTTCTTTGAGGTCTCAATTTTTATTTTAATCATTTGGACACATTTAAATTTTGCCTCATAATATACTTGTTCGTGTGCGAAGTGAAAAAAAAAACGTTTTAAATTACTTGCCATATGGAAGGATGCACTACCCTTGTCCGGGGGGCTTTGAAAAGTGCCTGACATAATAAGGCGTATCCACAGGGGAGAGGAGGGAAATGGCGGCGGTGGGGGCGACGTGTGTCCTGTTTCGAAGGCAACAGATTCTACCGAGCTGTCACCCTCTACCAATCCGTTTCCAGGGCAAAATAGAAAATTTCAGAGGACCCCATTAAAGTCAAAATTGTGTTTAATGGCTGGGTGAGGAGAATATTAGCCCTCTGGCATGTAACTCAAGTATACTCTCTCAAATTGAGAAACAACCTATCTATGCTACCTTCCCGCTAAAAGCCATCTCTGTCCAAATGGAAAATCCTATGAGCACGGTGTTTCCGACAGCTCAGCCTAACGGTGATGACAGCCGAGTCTGAGCGCTGGTCCAGGGACAGGCCAACGTGATCTACCTGGGTCGTCCCAATTCATTCCCCTCCCCCCAACAACCATATGAAGCAGGTGGTCCTGTCATATCCATTTAGCAGATGAAGCTGTAGACAGACTGAGCCACTTGTCCAAGGTGAGCTGGCTGGGATGTCCTATTCATATCCACATTGCTTGACTCAAGAGCCTTTATTTTAAACAACGACCCCAGGCAGCCTGGCTTCTCTGGCTTCTTGGTACACATCTGCATAGTACAAAGCCACTAAATATCAGCATGTCCATTTTCCTAAAATATTTAAGAAGCCCTCCCAACCCATGTGCTGACTAGGACCTTCTACCTTCTGATTGGGTAGCAGTCACGAGCCACTTTCTATTTGCAAAATGTACAGCAACTTGCTCAGTCCCTGCCAAAGGCTTTCTCTGGAAAGATGCTACTCCGAGCATAGTCATGCTAATGTGGGTACAAGGATAAATGACCATGAGAAATTCACTTTTTAAGGTCTTCAGCCCAGAAGCCAGTTCTGAGCATTAGTTAATTTATAGATATCAGTGATGCTGAACAGCTGTACAAAGCTTTGCTGAGAGAAAGCTCTGCACAGTGGTCTCATCAAGAACTTTGAAGCCAAACAGACCTGGGTGTGAATCTGGAATTTTTCGACTTGCAGGCTGTTGGATCCTGAGCACCGAATCTAACTCATATGCCTCAATTTCCCCACCCATAAAATGGAGATAGCAATACCTGCACGCTGGTACTGCTGTAAAGATTAACTGAGATAAGTTTCCCTAGGTTAAACGCTACTCAGTGGTTTGAGTAAATGAATACAGTGACTGAGCTGCTACTAAAACACAACACAGTTTAATTTACGTGACAGTGCTCACACAGTGCCTGACTCTAACACATCGTGTTCACTAAATGGTACATGGTGATGATGACAGTTCCATTAAAATATTAGATACTGTGCTGCCATGTTTTATTTCAATTGGTTAGATCAACAGCATCAATTCCTTATAAACTGGTATCTTTTAAAATGGTTTCAAAGTGCTTTTCCCACCTAGTTTTTCAGTTCATATTTATAACTGTCCTGGAAGGTAGTAGTAGCTCAACTAATACCACATTACTTTGCAGATGAGAAACATGAGGTTCAGCAAGGTGAATGGACTTGCACAGCGCCACTCCGTACGTTGGTAGCTCTGTGGCAGCTAAGATGAGAAATCTGGTTCTCCTTTTTCCCTCATCCAGTGCTGCTTCCAAACCGCCCACAGGTTCTGCAAAATCACAGCAAAGGAGGATGACGGGCTCACACGGCAAGTACGTCAGAGGGCAGGCAACTGTCCCGAGTCTCTGTCCTCTCACTGTGCTGCCCCCATGCAGATAACTGCACCCTTGGGCCGCGCAGGGCACCACTGCACCCAGCCGTGCTACCCGAGGCCAAGCCTGGCACTGCTGCCGACGTCTGCCCTCCTCTCCGCTCTCCTCCCGCAGTGCCTCAGCAAGGCAAACCTCAACTAGCCCCCGAGCCCACCCCCGACACCCCCACACACTGGGCAGACACTGGCTTCCTTTCTCTTCATCAAACCTCACAGGTTTCTCCTGCCTTTGCACATGCCCTACCTCTGTGTAGAACATTCTTCCTGGGTGTCTTGTCTCGGCCAAACCTTCTCATTCTTTGTGACTTTCTACAGCAGCTGCCCATCCCCACCACCCTAGTCTTGGTCATCTCGTTCTTCTTATGTCCAGCGCAGTGCTGACCGCTGTCTGAACTAGTCCGCTTATTTATACTCTGCCAAGCTCCTTGGTCACCTCACGCAGTACATGCTATAGAGCGTAAAGACAAAGTTCGCCACCCCAGGAGCCAATGCCCAGGACAGATCAAAACTGAAGTCGGTGTTTCAGTACGAATGGTTTTAAATGGCTTCCGTGATCACGGCAGGCTCTAACTGGACCTGCTGTGGTCTGAACGCTTGTGTCCTCCAAAATTCATGTGTTGAAAACTGATCCCCAAGGTGATGGTATAGGAGGTGGGGCCTCTGGGAGGCGATTAGGTCATGAGGGTGGAGCCCTCTTGAGTGGGACTAGTGCTCTTATGAAAGAGACCCCAGAGAGCTACCTTGTCCCTGCTGCCATGTGATCCCACAGCAAAAAGGCGCTGTGAACCAGGAAGAGGGCAACCATCAGATCTCAAATTTGCCAATGCCCAAATCTTGGACTTCACAGCCTCCAGAACTGTGAGACATTAACGTCTATCGTTTCTAAGCCACCCAGTTTATGGCGTTTTGTTAGCAGCTTGAATGGACTAAGAACTAAACAAACACTCTTCTTTCCTAGCCAATGAACTACGCGATTGTTTCCAACCACTTTGTACAAACCTGTGAATTCATTCATTCCATTCTGCCCTGAAGACAGTTTTCAAACTCCATCTCCCATCCTTCCTTTCCTTTACCTACCTTTGCGCTTAAAAGCTCCTAACTTTTCCCGCCGCAATCTAGTCTGTAAATTTTTACACTGGCATGTGTCCCTTTGCCTGGCAAGGAAATAAAGAACAAATTCAACTTTGTCTTGTTTCTCTTGTTTCCCTTCCCTCCTCCCCCAGTTTATTTTGCTTTTGGTCTTCTCAGTGAAAATGGGCTCTTTCTAAAGTATTTTAAGATACTTGAAGAGGCAGTATATGTAGGGATCCAAATCCCAGACTCAAGAACAAGACAGACATGTTCAGAAACTAGTTCTGCCATTTTCTTAGGCAAATGAAGTGACCACTCCATGTCTGAACTAAGGACAAAAATAATAATGCCTGCCTCAGGGTGACTGCCCGGTGTCAGGGCTATGTCAGCACAGCTATCAAAACTATTCCTCACGGTGTCTAAGAAGAGTCCCGTACTTCAGTAGGGATGATTCATATGAGAAGCTTAGGGCTGTATTCTTGCCCATTTTTCAATGTGACAAAACATACAAAGTGTCCAGTGCATGTTCAATAAATGAGAGCAACTATTCTTCTAGAAAAAGGTATGAATATCAATGCAATACATTATTAATGACCTCCAACTTTTTACTAATGCTTTGCTAAATAACTGGTGTTAATATAGCTAACATTAATGATAACCATCACATATTACTGGCATCTTAGTGTTTTCAAAGAGTTTTACGTACTAGATCTCATTTTATCGACACTGTACAAAGCCAGGGTTACAGGGTACTCGTTTTACAAATGGGAAAGCTGGGGGTTGAAAATAGGACTGTGGCTAGTCCCAGGCCCCATGGTGGGAAGAGGGGGTCAAGTTTAACTTTCGCAAGAATTGCATTTCCTTAAACCTCAAATAAGGGTAGCAGTCTTCCAAGCAGGATTGTTCCCTTAAAATAATCTCTAGATCACCTTAGCATGACTGGTAGGAAAAAGCAAGCTGTGTTTAGGACATTTTCCTCTTCAAAATAGTCACAGGGGAGGCTGCATATGTACATTAATGATGTTGCTGTTGTTAAAATCACTGCCATAGCAGCCAAGTGTCTTGGAACTGTCCTCAGATCCTAAAACATATTCTTCTAAACACCTAAGAGTTGGCATATCTTTCCCCTTTGAGAGTTGATTTAATTTTCAGAAAAAGCCAAGAATCCCATGCACTTCTAAATCTTGTAAATAAGATGGTGGTAAAAGAGGGTAATAGGGTTTGTTCTTTTTGAAAAATAAAACCGACTATAAAACAGGGACTCATGTGGTTTTAACAGCAATTCTGTATGAAGGACACCTAGAGCAGCCTCTTTGATACTCCATTTTGCCCGCCGTCCTTCATATGGTGAGGTCAGTGCTTAGTAGCAGGCTGGACTCTGGGGTCAGAGTGGAACCCAAGCCCAGGGCTTTCTGCCCTGAATGTGGTGAGGGTACCCAAAGGAGGTGCTTCTATAGACTAGCACTTGGCGCTCCCTTCTATGCACTCCTCTCTTCTCCCATTTTGTGGCAGCCATTCGGTTTAGGTGGGGTTGACCTCACCCCTGCTCAAAGGGTGGACCCTGTCTGCTTAAGGCAATTGGCATAATCCACTTAATTAGCGATAATGATCAGTTAAGGAGTGGGCAAGTGAGCTGAGATGGCACAATTAGAGTAAGCGCCGAACTCCTCCTCCTCCAGAGGTGAAAGAGGAAGCCTGCAGCCCCAGGGGAATAGAAATTATCCGCTAGCAAAATGAGGGCCAGCCTGAGGATGAAGATGAGAGAATCTTGGAGAAAAGAGCCAGAGCCCCCCCCCAACACCTGCCCTACCTCTGTTTTTTTCAGTTATTCAGTGTCTGGAGCAATCCATTCCTTTATTATTTAAGCCAGTTCGGTAAGGATTTTCTTTACTAACAAGTAGCTTATGCAGTCGTGTGTTGCAACAGATATTAGATATGCAAGAATATAATACGTAATCTTGTATCACAAAGATACAGCTATATTAAAATACATATATAATGTACACATGTAAGATAATATGTAAGCCTGCTCCTGTGTTTCTCTTTCCTTCTACACATCAGCTTCTCAAAGAAGAAAGCGGGTCTAATTCACCTTTGAATCGTCAGCGCTCAGCACACTGCTTTGCCAATAGTTAGGTGCTAAGTGGGAGATGCTTCTCTCAAAAGATCATTAAATTTAAGCTTTGGCATATCTTTAGGCAGTAAAGGAATTAGCAAGGCACTTACTTTATCTCAATCTTCCAAAACTCCTAATCTTACCTGTCCAATTATAGGTACAAACACTCTTTGAGGACCATGGTGTTGACAATTACAGCAAGGGAAAAACATCATTAAAGTGAAAACTCTCCCATGGGAGACCATTTGGATATAAAAATCCTAGTGTGTTTGTTAAAGAAAAGTAGGTCTCATAGCTCCCTGGTCTACGAGGTGGTTAGGTGCACACTCCTGCGTCTTTCTGTCTGACTTCCGCAAAATCTCTCCTTGCTGACTATTTGACTTTGGGCAAGCTACTTAACCTCTCTAAGTCTTTGTGCCCTCATCCATAAAACAGGAATGATAAAAGCACTTTTGATATGTGATTGTTGGGAGATTAAATAAGGCAGTACACATGAAGCCATCAGTCTAATGACTGGCATTATCGATAAATGGATGTATCATTATTATCATTACTTCAGCACTAGCTAACACAGAAGCCGATCCAAGTAAGCGGCTTGATGGAAATTCACACCTAAGCGACAAGGAAGGGTTGCCGTCCCCAGAAGGAATGGAGGAGGAGCATCCACTCCCAGCACAGGTGTGAGCTCAGCGGAGAGGGACAGACCACCATTATCAGACCAGAGAAAAGGCTTCAGAGGGAGGCCGCGGGGAAGGCTTCCTGGCCAGCCCAGGACCCTCCACTGATCTGCCCAGAACACAAGGAAGAACCAAGAACGGGGGAGGCAGTGGGCGGGCGGGGGAGGGCAGGCTGTGACACTTCAAAGCAGCTCCAGGGCTGCATTTGAGAGGTACAGGATTGAAAATGATACATTAAAGAGCCGTTCTCAGAAGGCGAGTGGATTAGAGCCACTCTCCGAGTCAGGGACGGGGCTAATGAGGCTTTTCTTGTCACCATCTGTAAAAGTTTATTACTTACACTTCAAAGGCAGTGAGCAGCAGAGGGCTGGGGAGAGCTGCTGTTCCTCACAAAAACAGGAGTGGGAACCAGCAGACTTGGGGAGAGGCTGGAAGGTCGCCCCCGTGTCTGCTGCAGAAGGAGCCAAGCCCTAGGGGGCGTTAATCTGGACGCCTGCACCTGTGACGATCAGTAGCTGGCGGTGGTCACCGGGTGGGGGGAGGATGGATAAGAGGGAGGATTAATTAACTTTAATACACAGCAGGAGATGGGCTGGTTTCCCTGAAATTGCCCGCTGGCAGCCCTCGACTCTGATCTCACACGTTCTGGGTTTCTTTCCTGGAACCGGTAGGAAGTGCTCCAAGTCTTTCTTAACCTCAACCTGTTGAGCTGTCCATCAACGCGTACGGGATTTGAACACCGGGACTCGTGGTCCAGACAGGGTGGCAGGTGGCTTGTACTAGGGCTCTTGACTCACGCTGGTGGGCACGGGCGATGCTGTCCCTGCAGCCCAAAGCAAGTGGTTTTCTATGGCTTATAATCTAGGAAGGCACATGGACATTAACTACGGAATCATGCCAACGCAATTCGGTATAAAACGACAGCCATGGTAAGTACCGTGAAGGGGAGACACACGGTGCTTGTGGAGGGATAAAACGGGAGGAATGTACCTGGAGGAGTCAGATCCTCCCCAGGCAGTGACGACAGAGCTGAAGTTGGAAGAACGTGTAGGGGTCAACCAAGCAAAGGGGGGGGGGCAGTTGGCCGAGGTGACACAGGGAAGGGCACGTGCAGAGCCTCTGAGGTGCAGGGAGAACGCTCCACTGCAGAAGCACAGGCCATCAGTGCGTCTGAAGACAGCAAGCCAGGGAGTGGAACGTGTGGAGAGGCGAGGCTGAACGGGCAGCAGGCATGGAGACCATCTTTCCCGGCCTCTCAATGTAAGCCCTGTGCAGACTCCGCTCACCTCTGCAGCTACTACCCGCCTGCTTCCACGGCGAACAGAAGGGACTCAAGTGTAAGCGCTGAGTGAAGGAAAGAGTACCTACCACGCCTGAGGCCTTGTGCCAGGCTTCTCCACATGATGTATCACTGCCTCCTTAGGTTGAATCATTTTGCTGCTAGAGAAAGAACAGTTGACAAATCCAAGGTCACACAGGTGGTAAGTTGCTGGGCTGAGATTCTGACCAGGTAAGCTTCAGACGCCCTACTGCCTGGCTACTCTTTGCAACGAAGTGAAAAACCATCAGATGCCTTGCTGTACTAGAATAATGAAGGGGGGGGAGGCTTTATTCAGAACACCCAAGAGAGGATTCCTTTACTCAAAAAAGCAGTCAAGAACAGTGACCAAGAATGATGCAGTTGATTTGGAAAATGGTTGAGCTGCTCCTCAAAATGCTGAACATGGAGTTACCAGATGACCCAGCAACTCCACCCTAGGTACACATATACCAAGGGAAATGAAAACACATATCCATGCAAAAATTTGTATGTGAATGTTCACAGCAGCATTATTCACAATAGTAAAAAAAAAAAAAAGTAGGAACAACCTACATGGCCATCCAACTGATGGACAAACAAAATGGGGTGTAGCCATACAACAGAATATTATTCAGACATAAAAAGGAATGGAATACCGATTAATACATGCTACATCATGGACAGACCTTGAAAACGCCATGCTAAGTCAAAGAAGCCAAATAGAAAAGACCACATGTTGCATAACTCCATTTATATGCAGTGTTTGTAAAAGCAACTCCAGAGAGACAGAGAGGAGATCAGTAGTGGGAAAAGAGGCAGTGACTTCTAATGGGTACAGGGCTTCTTTGGAGAGTGCTGAAAAGTTCTAAAGTTGGATTGTGGTGATAGTCACACAACTCTGAATATACTAAAAACCAATAATAAATCATACACTATAAATGGGTGAATTTATGATATGTTAAATGTATCTTTTTAAAAAAGAACACTGACTAAAAGCTCAAACATTACATGAGTCCAACAGACCGGGGCTTTGAACCCCAGCTCTACTACTTGCTAAGCCATGTGAAATAGACCAGGTGAATTTCCCTAAGCTTTGATTCCCACATTCGTGCAAGATGCGTAACACCAACTCTCGGTGCTGCCGCTGCTATAAAATGAAATGTTTCACGTGAAGTGTCAGCATCACATTTGCAGTAAGATACTCACATTTAAAAAACAAAACAAAACAAAACAAAAAAAGCAGTTAACAAAACTTAATGCTTTAAGCAGAGACAGTGATCTTTGAAACAACAAAGGGCATTCAAAAGCACGACTGGTCACATGTTCAGGCAAGTGCTGCGTTACTAAAGTGTTTACCGTCTGTCCTAGTTTGGATGTGAAGACAGAGCAAAGGTGGATGTTATCCACGCACCTCAGGTGAGACGGTAACCCATGGCCAAAGGTGCCAGGTACGCAGAGGCAGCTCCACTTCTAACCCCTCAATACCGCAAGTTAAAAATGCTCAATGCACCGAGGCTTTCTGAAGAGCCTGCACATGCCAGTCTCGTCGGCACTGAACAGGCACGTAGCTTCCACAGCCTGTTTCCTCTCCTGCCCTCTCCCTGTGTCCTGCTGTGCACAGAGGAGACAGGCTGGGGACAGGACTCCCGTGATGGAATAAAGCGGCCTGCCAGGGCAGCCGTTCTCCCTGCAGCCTGTGCAAGGGGGTTGAGCGGGACCCGGGACTGCCGGGGGTTGGTTCAGAGGCATGCCCCGCTTCTCTCTGGAGCGGCTGCTGACACCATTGTTGTAGCAGAGATGAGAAGATCCAAGGGGGCTTTACTAATCCCCCGCCCAGCTCACGTGTCGTCCCCAGCCCTAGCAGGGCTGCAGGGACTGGGCTGGTTTCCCTGGAAGAAGAAAAGGTTCCCAGGGTCCATTATAGATGCCTCAGACATCTGAAGGGTAATGCTGGAAGAGGGATTTATTCTGCATGGTGAGGGGTAAAACCCGGAACAAAGGGAGAAGTGACAAGGGGAGATTCGGGGCTGGATATGAAGAACTTTCAAAGGCCAGAGCTCTCTGGAGACACAGTGGGCTGTCATGAGAGGTAGCAAGTTCCCCGTCACTGGGGCGTCTGTGCGCAGGCTGCCTGATGACCTGGGTGAGGTTAGCAGCCATCCCAGCTTTCAGGATTCCTTGTCATGCTGAGACTGTGTCATTGCAGGGATCATCTCTTGGTTCTTGTCATTTGGAATCAATTTCCCTTCTTTTCCCTCATTTACTAATACTTACTAAATGATGGCTCTGATAACAACTTTGCTCCCAGAATGCCCTGTGCTCTGGTCTACAAAGCAGTGGATAGTGTATACTGGATGAGATCATCATGCCAATCCCAGATACCCCCCCAGCCACGAAGCACAGCAGGTGCCAAATGTGCCAACCAAAGCAGCAGCGTTCCCATGTTTTGCAACTGCCATTCAGTCAGAGGACTTGCAGCCATGTGTTCTTGGCATGTGCTTGGCTCCCTTTTGAGATTAGATCTTCCCTGAAGGGAGGAAGGGGGCCTCATTTCAAGCTCTTCTCTCAAGGACCTGAACATAGGATGTGCTATATATGTGTGTGTGTGTGTGTGTGTGTGTGTGTGTGTATATACACACATATATATATTTAATTGAGGCTGGAGAAGTAGCTGTTGCTTTTGGGACAATTTTCCACTTAAACCCAGCCATAAACGGCAACTCTGGCCTAGGCACAGAAGCCATATGTCTCCTGGGGCCAGAGATCAAGCCCCCCAGTGCAGGGCTCTGGCGTCAGGGACACACAACCGCTGATGTTTCCTGCAGGGAACCCTTCCTCTCAGCCTCAGCTGAACCCAGCTTGTGTAGCTCCACTTGGGGAGGAGCCAAGAAAGGGGCATGGAGAATCTGTGGTCACAGCTTATCTCCTTTAGTTAAAACTCAAGCGGGACCCTGGCTTGCCTGGCCTCTGTCTAGCGAGCTGCCCACCTCCTCTTAAAACCCATGAGAATTATCTGAGCGGCACAGCACAGACTGTGCACCAGAGCTTTAGGCCATATATTCAGGAGACACAAGAGTGAGGCAGAGCCTGCTCTCAAGGCACCCGCAGACTAAAGGGACAGGGAATGGGAAGTCATTAAGAGATAAGGGAATCAATGGTCACATGCTGTGATCCAAGCACACACTCCTAGCCATGGTGACAGTCAAGGAAAGCCTTAAGGATGAGCTGGAATTTAGCAGGCTGATGAGATGAGCGCCCCAGGCGTGGCGGTCAGTGTTCGCAAAGGCACTGAGACCTGGCAGCAGAAAGTCGTAAACGAAACGAAGCTGTCCGCACAGGCATCTGGTGCTAGCAGTTAATCCTAGACACGGGCTTTGAGTGCGTGGCTAAGGAAGCTTAAGTAAATGCCCAGGGAAATGAAATTCTGACATATGCTATAATATGAATAAAACTTGAAGACATCATGCTAAGTAAATAAGCCAGATGGACACACACACAAAACTAAATATTGTATGATTCCACTTACATGGGGTACCTAGACAAATTCATAGAGACGGAAAGTAGAACAGTGCTTGCCAGGGGCTGGGGGGAGAGGAGAATGCAGAGTTGTTATTTAACACATACGGAGTCTCGGTTTAGGAAGATGAAAAAGTTCTAGAGATGGTGGTTGTGGTTGAATCACAATGTGGATGTACTTAATGCCATTAAACCATACATTTAAAAATGGTTAAAATGGTAACATTTTGTTAGGTATATTTCACCATAATCATTTTTTAAAAAAATGCCAGGAAGCATGGCGTTCTGGTAGGCACATGTCCACGACCACCGTTCTCTAACCTGTGCAAGTTTAGGGATCTTGGCTTGTCTGCACTGGCGTGGTGCCAGAATCACATACCCCCGGGGACTGCTGCGGACTCACTCTTCACAAATAATCTAGCAGTTTTAAGTGGCTGTCACCTCCTGAAAGAGGGGGACCTTTAAATCACACAATTTCTACCTCCCGCTTGAGTTTCTGCCAAAATTCCCTAATTTTAGACCTCTGGGTTGAGGGAAGAAAAGAGACAGAACTGAAACAGCCATGCTTCCCTTTGATAGCTGGCTTCCTCCCTTAATTAACAAGACCCCACACAACTAAACATCTGCCAGCCTCAAAAACTTTCACAGAGACGAGCTTTGATCACGGTGAAGCACACAGTGTCTATGCCGAACAAGAGAATTTCACACAGCCAAATCGGACGGCGCTGGATCCAACTCTGCTCCAGTCAACCCAACCCTCTGAAGCTAACTGGGGAGTGTCACCCTGGGCAAGGCACGGGGGCCCCTGCAGAGCATCGGGAACAAGTGACATAGAATCATCGCCCACTTGAAGGAGCAGCTCGGGTCCCAGAGTAGCCTTTCCCCTCTTCCAACACGTGCTACATTCACAGGGAACCAAATGAGAGGAGCATGTTAATTACATCCTTAAAGTTTTCTTGGACTAGGTTTCTACAACCTACATTTGGTAACTCAACCCTGAAGTTTACGTTCTTTGATTTTCTACCTGAAAGCTCTTTTTTCTTCATTTCTCTTCTTTCTCTCTGGTGCCATTCTCACTAGATGCAGACAGACCTGTCATTTGGTGATCTCATCCAACAATGTGTCATGCCTATAAATCACTTTGTGCCTCCTGGAGAAAGTTACAACGTACATCATGACACAGCTACAGGAAGTACGCAGGTGCATCCAAAAGGTTGATTCACAACTTTCACACATACCCCAGCTGAACCAGCGCATCCTGGCGAACATTAAAAAACACACCACACATATTCGTACTTCATGTGACATTTGTCTGTGGAGAAGCATCCATCCAACTGCGATAGTGTCTGCATGTAAAACTATGGCAGGAAGGTGTTGAAAAACTCCAGAGTGAATTCACATGGTGGGGATGTCTTTGAACCACCACTGCTTTCCTCTCTAGAGTCATTAGTGCTAATTACTAACAACTACCCTGGTGACAAGTGCTGGCAGTTACTTAGCTGCTAATTGACTTCAATTTACCGCTCTGATTGTGTGGTCACAGGTATATATTTGCTTGGGGAGTGAGGAAAAGGAACAGGTATAACGGGCTTTAGGCTGTCCTTACAAAAGACATCATCTGCCTGAAATACGCAGCCTAACCCCGGTGGGTCTCAAACTTTCCCACCTGGAGGGTTTGGTAACCTACAGCCTACGGGTCTCAGCCTTAGGCTTACGGATTCAACAGATCTGGGGTGGAGCCCAAGACTGTGAATATCTAACAAGTTTCCAAGTGCTGCTGATGCTGCTAGTTCCAGGGCCACCTGAGAACCACTGTCCTCATCAATCCTCTCCTAACCTCACCCAAGGCAGCTTCTGCCTCTCCCCGACTCAGCCATCTCTGCAAAACAGAGGCGGTGCGATGAAAGCAAGTGCCTCGGTGGGCCCGAGCACGTATCACCTCACAAGGATGAAACGGTGCCGTGTTTCACCGAGAGACAGCTACTGAACAAGGGGGACTTCAGAAATGAATTTTTGGTTTGTGTTTTCCCTAAACTGAACCTGGTATCTTACAATCTCTCTATTGCTTTTCATGTGGACAGAAACGAATCGCAGAGAGAGTGAAGGAAGGGTGAGTGATGCATGTTTATCTGGACTTCACCTAGCGAGGAAGGTTTGGCAATTAGGATGAAGTCCTGTGCTCCACTGCTAGGCCTCACCTCTGATCTTGCTTTTGTCTGCATTTGAGACCTAGAGACCTAGCGTGTGTGAATGCAGTGATAATATAAAATCAATATTCAGCATAACAGATTAGAGAATAAACCCAAGGAATGAGCTCATTATTCTAGTCAATTAACTAGCATAACCAAGCAATGTGCTCAGAGTTAAGGAGATAAACACAATAATAGTAACTACCGTTTATTAAGCCCCCACCCTGCAGGAAGCAGTATAAAGATACGCGTCCTAATTCCTGCAGCTGCCTCATGAGGGGACAGAAGTGACGGCAGCACACGTGAACACAGTGCCTAGCAGGTCCTAAGGCTCCTCTAAGCATTCTGTACGTGTTTACCTATTTAATGGCCATAACAACCCTACGAGTTACGGATGAGGAAACTGAGCCAGAGAGGCGAAATAACTTGGCCAATGTCACCCTGCTGATAAAAGGTGGAGGTACAATTGGAACCCTGGCCACCTGGCTCTGGAGGAGGTGCTAAAGATTACGCTTTACTCCACAGCCTGTGCTGGTAAGTGGCATTACCCACGTTTCACAGATGAGTAAACCAAAGCCCACGGAGGTTAGAGACTGCCTTAGCTTTTGATTCTGAAGTCCATGGGACACACTGCAGGCTCTCTGATGACTGGCACGTGGCCCCTATTCTTGGGAGGACTGACACATACACAAATGAACAAACCCCAAGGTGGCGGGGGCCAGTGCAGTCCTACAACGTCAAGCGATCCATCACACAGAGGTTTTCTTCCTGTTCTGCTGATGGGCTATTAAATGACTGATGAGACCAATCTGGGGCAGCCAGATTTTGCTCCCATTGGGACAGATGTCTTCACATGTGGCAGCTGCACGCGGGTACCGCTTGTATCGCTGCTGCTTCTTTACGCTGCCGGTGCCAGGCACACGAGTTGTACCTGTGTCTTCCTGCCTTATGCCTTGATGTGGCGTAATCTGGAAGCTTACTACCATGTGTGGGAATATTAAATAGTTACGGAGTATCCTTTAAACTGTTAAGGAGACTTGACGTGTCTGGCACAGACAACTTGGGTGGTATTTCCCTGGCACTGAAAGAGGTTTTCTACGTGTTGTCCGTGTTGCTACAGAGAGCGAGGCAGGATTCAGCTCTGCATCATAAACTCCAGAACACTTCTGGGTCTGTTATCACAGTTTTCAAATGTTCTAAGGATTTAGGTGACCTAAGCAGTACCACCACTGGGATTAATCCCACAAAGACAGGATGACTCCAGTCCAGAGAATGGACCCCCCAAAAGCTGTGACACCTGTAGGCCCCTAGGGCAGGGACGCAGGGCTTCACCCTAGAAAAGGACTTGTCGGAATGGATGCATTGAGGAGGAGGATCGTGCTCCGGCCGTGCAAGGCCCCAGTCTGTCTGCTCGCCTCTGACTGCCTCGACTGCGTCCTGTATCTCTTGCGAGGCAGTCTCTGCTCAGTCCATCCTAGTAAGATAAATCTGAATGATGGCAAGGTTGCTCGTTTTGCATGAAAAGGAAGGTCAAGTTTTCTACTTAGTGGTCAGACTTCCCTCCATGGCCACCCCACACCCACGGATGGGACCACAAGTATATCATCTTATCTGATCTTTTTATTTTTCAGAGAGAAAAACTGAGGCCCAGGAAAGGAAACTGGTTATTTGTGGGTTAGACACATAATTTTTTAAGCCACTATTTTCAAAATTATTTTTTATCCAGAAAGTCTCATAAAAGGAAAACTGAATTCATACACAGAACTTCATGATGAGATAAAACATCCTATGTCTCTCTGCTGGGGCTGCCTCTGTCATATCCGTGGCACTATGAAGTGGTATGTACCACTTGGGAAGGAAATTGACAATGTTGATTAAGAACCTTAAGAAAATTTAAATCCTTAGTCTCAGAAATCATACTGTGTAATTTATATCAGAAAAAAATGAATCTGAAATACGGAATGCTATGTGCCAAAGAAATTCTATAAAGTCTTGATTAATCTTCATACAATCAGAAAACATTCTAATTGGCCAAAAATAGGAGGATGTCTTTAAAAAAGATGATTTATTGCTAGATGGAACATTACCCAGCCAGTAAAAGTGGTAGTTACAAAGATCAATAATGTTAAGTGGAAATGAAAAGCAGGACTCAAAATTGCATAAAGAAGGCAAACAACTGGATTTTAAAAATGTACAGATAACCAGATTGCAGGTAACTAATCAAACAGTGGTGATCTTCAGGCAGTAGGAGATGTATGGTTTCTGTCTCTTCTAATTTTCTGTAGTCTCCAACATATCCTGTGATGCTCACACTTTAGTTATACTAAGGAAACCCTGTCATTGCTTTTTTAATGTTATTTTGAGCCAGATGTGTTACATCACCCAACCAAGGTTTTTGCAAAAGGGGATGCCTAGCGCGTGAGGATTCCAGAAGAAGCAAACCTTGTATCCACATGGCTTTGCTGCGGAGACACAGGTAGAAGCATGGCTGTCAGGATGTGCTGTGGTGTGACCATTAATCAAATGCTCAAATAAAAGTCAGAAATGCAAAAGAAAGGCACTGCAGGAGAAGCCCTTTTTGCAGAAAAGGAATCTTGTGCTGGCTAGGAGAAAAGATTTGTAACAAATGCAGCCAGTTAGTAAGATTAATGAAAGGAGAAACCACTTTGCATGGTGGTCAATCTTCAATAATTTAAGGGTAATCGAGACTAATTTCAAGGTAATAGGAAAAGCTACCCATGTCTAAATTTTGGCTGAGATTCCTCTGTGTGCTAAATGGGCTAAACCTTGTGAAATCAGTGTATTATTGAGCAGAAAGCAACTCAAACACTTTCTGCTTCCTGTTCCAGATTGTTCCACGGCCAGGGTCCTGAGCCTTACTTACAAAGGCACCCAGAGTAACGGAGCCCAGCAGCAGGAAAAGGCCCTGCCTGAGGATGTCATGTTGATACCAGATCCAGATACTGAGAGAGGGAACTGCAACTCTCCTGAACAAAGAGAAGCAACGCAAACACGTGCAAAGGAGGAAACGAAACTCTCCCTGGATTGCACCAGGACTAAACCCTTCAGTTGGAAGGGACATGAAATCATTTTTCTGATCCTGTAACACTCCCACATACGTGAAAAAGCAGCATGTGTCAGGGGTTGGAATGCTGGCTGAGACACCGCATTGGCAGATGCAGAAAGCTCTCTGGAGACTCAAAAGCTGATGTCCTTGTTTCAATTTATGCAAAGATGTATACAGTCACGTGGTGCACAGTGACATTTCAGTCAGTGATGGATCACATGTACGACAGTGGTCCGAGAAGATTATATGGGACTTATTTTTACTGTACCTTTTCTATGCTTAGATATATTTAGATGCACAAATACTTACCACTGTGTTACAGTTGCTTACAGTACTCAGTGTAGTCACATGCTGCACAGGTTTGTAGCCCAGAAGCAATGGGCTACACCACATAGCCACGGCGTGTGGTAGGCTATATTGTCTAGGGTTGTATAAGTACACTCTATCTATCATGTTCACACAACAACAAAACCCCCTAATGACGCATTTCTCAGAACACATCCCTTTCATTAACGCATGAATGCATATATGTGTGTGTGTGTATACACACACAAATGATGATACACATGACTATACATGCATATGTGTACATGCAGACTCATGTATAAATACATGTATCACACATGCATACCTATGTGTGTGTACACAGTCAGCCTTCCATATCCACAGCTTCAGCATAAGCAGATTCAAAAATACCCAAAAGGGGGGAAAACAAAAGATAAAAAAGTTAAAAAATACAAATTAAGGAACCAATACGGTATAACAACTATTTACATAGCATTTACACTGTATTAAGTATTATAAGTTACCTAAACATGATTTAAAGTATACAGGAGGATGTGCACAGATAACATGTAAATACTGCGCCGTTTCATATGGTGACTTGAGCATCTGCAGAATTTGGTCTCCACAGGTCGCTGGAACCAAAGCCCTGCAGATACCAAGGGCTGACTGTGGGTGTACGTTGTCTCAGGTGGCCTTATTTCAGCCAGCCAGGCTATATGTGGAGGACAGACAATCACCCTATTAATAAACTATTTAAATTGAATCAGAAACACAAACCTACAGAGAGTTGAAACAGGCACTTCATTTTATAGAAGGGCATAGCCAAGGCCCAAACACAGTGACTTAAGTTTGCAGAGAACGTCAGTAACACGCGTTGCATGAGCGGCATGAGCCAGGCGCCGTGCTAAGAGCTTTATGTGAAGATCGGCTTGGAGGCAGGTGGTGTTCCTGTCCCTATTCTACAGACGAAAACAAAAACAAAAACAAACTGATACCGAACAGTTATTTGCTCAAGTTCTCAGCAAATAGTACGGCCAAGATCAGACCCCACGTGGTGTGACTTCAGACTACAGGCCCTCGACCCCAAAGCCACCCTGGCTGGTGCTGAGGCCTGGATTTCAATCCAGGTCTCTAGACTTTTGGTCCAAATACCGTTTCTTTTACACCATTATGAGTGGTTTCCAGTGCTTACTGATGCATGGAGACCTAGACAGCCAGCAAACCCACCCATGGCAGACTGTTCATCCCAGAGCCTATGAGAAGGTAAGCTCTGGGGGCAGGAGGTTTGTTTGTTGTTTACTGTTGCTGTATTCTGAAGCCTAGAAAAGTATCTTACACATGATAGGCACTTGATACATGCGTGTTCAATAATGTATTAATTTTGACAGGGAACAGCAAAAACCGATGGCCAGGATTGTATTTTCCCAAATGTTGGAGCTACACAGGAACTCTGAGTTTATCTGGAACCAGGTCATTTTATAAACTGAAGAACCCAGGGGTGGGGGAAAACGTGTCCAGTCCCTTGACTTAATCTGCACAGAAGGTTCCCCAGTCAGGCCCTGGATCTTACAAACAACACCCAGAATGACCGCCCCAGCAGGAGGAAAATGCTCCTTCCTGGAAGATCACCATCGGCAGGTGGAGAGTCAAGAGCGACCCCTCACCCTTCCCCTGGCCTCTCACCCTCACCTTCCCTAGCCAGCGAGGAGCACTCCCATCTCTGTGTTCCACAGCAAGCACCAACCGTGTGCCCGGCACTGTGCCAGCCTCAGACTCCACCGAGCCCTGTCCCTCCAAGAGCTCACATGTCACCAGGGTGAGAATGGCAATAAATGATAAACAAATAAATACATAGTGAGACTCCAGTCTTTGCTGCAGAGGGTGCCGGGAGAGCGTGAAGGATGCTGTTTGAGAGACGCTGGGCCATCCCAGCAGAAACCTGCGGGACATGAGAGCTCTGGGGCCATGTTGGGAGAGAGACTTCCACTGAAGCTGCCAGGCAGACATGTGCCAGGTGTGACAAAGGCAGAGAAGGACGCCCAATGGGGTGAAGCAGCATGAGGATGGAGGAAGATGCCCGTGTCCCAGTCTCCTGCCAGGGCCAGCCTCAGGGTCACAGGACCTACATGGTCTCATGCTGATAAAGACCCTGTGCTTGGTTTAATGACCTGCTGTCGCCATTTTCAAATTCGAACTAATTGTTTTAAAAGAGAGGCCCACCTTTAATTTTGCACCAGGCCCCACAAATTATATAGCTGGTCCAGTGTCTTGCCAGACCACTGAGGACTGGCCAAGATCACTGAGGCAAGTGTCCCCCACTTCCTCCTCTTCAAGCACCTTTGTCCCTTGTTTAATAGAGAGTGATGACAAGAATCCCACAGAAGTACCACAGGAATACCATCATTTTCTTTCTAAACATTTACTGGAAGCTTAAAAGGAAAATGAACAATCCTGTATTGGAGCCCTGGTCTCCAAAATGCCCAAAACTCTCTATTATCCACATTAAAAGAGGGAACAGGAGTGCGAATAATTCAGAGGAGCTGGCGGAAATCCCCAGCTCTGGAAGGCAGCATGTGGCTTTCATCCTGCAGGTTCCCCTTAACCGTGGATAAGTGTTAATATTAACCGATAAGCCCGAGGCTGTACCACCCGGGCCACTGGAGAGCTAACTCTGGATGATTCAGGAAAGCTAATGTGGGCTGAAAACGTGGGAGGTACCACAAGTTCACATCCCTCACCACCAACCCCCACCCCAGCATTATCACCCACCAAGAGGTTACACACCCTAGCCTCTAGAAGTTTCCCTCTAAGAAAAGGATGCACTTTGGGGAGTAATTCTATAAAACAAAACAAACAAACAAACAAATACATATAATGCACACAAAAAAAAATTGCACGTAACTTCTGAGAGGGTCTGAGAACGTCTTCCCTGACCTGGGAAGGGGGTGCATGCAAGGAACTGGCTGAGCCCTGCCCTGCGTACCAGCTGGACAGACCGAGTACACCCTAAGGAAGAAGGGGTAGTTCGGATCAACCATAGCGGCGTCATCTGAAAAAATTAGGCCACAAAGCTCAACCCCAGTGAGCAGGGCCTAGAGATTACACGTGGAACCGAAAGAGGCCAAAAATTCACTTTCCTTGCTGTCTTCAGATCACTCCAACTGCCTGACAACTTAGGCCTTATGCTAAGAAGCTGGGATGACGGCTAACGTGTATGGAGTCATTTCTGCTAAGTACTGCTCTAAACACATAGCATATAGGAACTTGTGTCTCACACTGACCCTGGGGTTAAGTACTGTTACTAGCGCCCCCATTTTACAAGTGAGAAAACTGAGGCCTAACCAAGTTAAAGCACCTGCCCACGGTTGCACAGCCAGTGTGTGGCAGGCTGAGGATTTGAACCTGGGCCGACCGGCTCTGCAGTCTGGGCCCTTCCCCACTGGTGTCACCCAAAGGGACCCTCCCAGGTCACCAGGCCAAGGAGAATTCACCAGGACAGGAGACGAAGTGTGAGAATGCTAAATATGTCCCCCGAGGGACTCGGATTGGGGGCTGGGGCAGACAGAGGGGTGTGGTAGCGATTGCTGGTCGAAGTTTCTATCCTGATCACGTTCTGATGCACCTCGTAAGAAACAGTCTCACACACACACACATCCAGGTACAACGGAGCATTCCATGTAGTCAGCTAGTTAGAACTTGTTTTAGGCAAAGGAAAATAAAAGAACAAGTTTCACAGGCAGCTTGGTACCACGTCATGAGACACTCTGGCTTTCTGCAGACAAAAAAAAAAAAATCTCATGGGTATGCTCGAGACGAATGAAAATCCAATTCAAGACTGAAGAATCCTAACTCAATACAGTGATCTTGGCAAAACTCTGCAGGTCCCTGAGCTGTCCACATCTGGGGGAGTCACATATACCCCAGAGAGGGGCTCACCTCAAAGGAGACCCAGCGGGTCCCCCGGGGGAACAGCTGAAGCATGGTTTCTGCCCCAGAGACCAAGGGGAAAAAAAGCTCCACTCTGCCTAGGTTGCAACTTACACTTAAAAAGTCTCGACGCTTACTCCCTTTCACCAGAAGGGGGCACTGTTACCTCTAAAACCCGTCTCAGGCCAAGGCCCGGGGCCAGGAGACCTGAGCTGATAAAACGTGGACAGAGCGGGACCCTGCACCGGCTGCCCACAGATCTCCGGGCTCCGTCTCAGGCTGCAGACTCCCCTCCTCCTACCCACTTCCTAAATTTAAACAAAAACAAAACTATAAATGCTTCCCTCCCAGCTTTCTTCTAAATCTCTGCTGTGTTTACATCCTCGACTGCTCTGCTCCAGTAAGTCTGTCGTGACACCAAAAGAGGAAACTTGATATTCTAGAAGTGACGAAGACAGAAAAAACAAAACAAAACAACTCATTCTTTCAGAGGCCCCATCTAGACGGCTACATCGCCAGCCCACACTCTGTTTATAATGTTGCGGGGAAAAGAGAACATTTCTAAGTCACCATGTTCTTAGGAACAGGGGACTTGTCTCTTCTCGATACTTAGTTTCATGGCATTTTCTTTTCTTTAGGATTAAAACATTTGCTCTCCCTGGCTCCTCTTTGCAGAGAGGCTCAGAGACTGTTCATCCATCTGTTCCAGTGGTTCTTAAACTGTCCTGTGCCCGAGACGCACCCGGTGGTTGAAAGATTTGGTTCCCTGGACCCCGCACCGTGCAGAGAGGAGATGGCAAGATTCCGTGTCACCAGCGAGCCCGGAAGGGGACTCTGAGCTCCCTGCAGGACCCAGCAGAGCTGAGCCGGGTCATCTCTAACCCACCACCACCTGGGTGCTCAGCTGGGCTGCGGTCAGTTCCCACCGGCCTCTTCTCCTGCCCACATCTGAATTCTCGTCCCTGTCTGCCTCGCCTGACTCCCCAGAGTTTTCTGTGTCTTTCTGTCCTGGCTTCAGTAATGCTTTGTGAGGCACGGTCTGACAGAAATTCGTGGGATTCCTGGGCAAAACACAAGCTACTGTTTGGGGACTTCTGTGTGGGCCTCTCTTCCTTCACTGTAAAAGGAGAGTGTAGCATTGCTACTGTCCTGCTTCCTTGTCAACTTAGGTAAGGCACACCAACCTGCCCACTTTATTTCCCTCACTGCACTGATCAGTGCCTGAAATAAATATACCTATTAATAATGAATATAAATTATAATATTATTGTGTTGTTCGCATGTGTCCCCCTTCCCCAGCAGGGAGTGGGCTCCTTGAGGCCAGGGCGTGACTTCCAGTCCCCAGCACCTGGCAGAGTGGAACCCTGATGAGTATTTCTTGCACTGGCTGCCTAACTGCAAAATGAGATATTCCACTGGCTTTGAACTAGGGGTTATCTCAGGAATGACTATGGGATGGTGAAAAGAGATCACGGTAGGGGCATATATGGTTCTCAGATACCTTATTCCTGAAGGAGCACACTGTATCATGCAGCACTGCTGTGTAACAAATGATCCCCAAATGTAGTGGCTTACAGTGCAGGTGAGCAACATGGTCTGACTCAGCTGGGCTGTTCCAATTTGGGCCAGTGTACTGGGCCTGCTCCTGCCTCTGCAGTCAGCTGGAGGAAGGCTGGGGCTGGCTACTACAGGATGACCTCTATAGCCATCATGGGACAGCTCAGATGCCAGGGCCTTTCTCCACGGTGTCTCTGGTCCTCCAGCAGGATAGCCCAGGCTTGTTCACATCACAGCAGAAGGGTTCCCAGAGTGGCAGAAGGAGCCCCAGTGCTCAAGTACCTTTCAGGTCTCTGTGACATGCTGGCTGCTGTCCCATTGCCCAAAACAAGTGACCTAACCAGCCAGAGTCAGGAAGTGGAGACAGACTCCTCTTAAAAGGAAAAGCTGTGAAGTCCTGGTAGAGGGCCTGGCCATTGGAAGAGGAAGAAATTGTGGCCATTTTTGCAAACACACAAACTTGTGCACACACACACTCACATACTTTTTTTTCTACTCACATGCAGCAATGCATCTGCAAGGGGAGCTGGAAAGGGTAGCCCTTAGCGCTCACCCACTGTCCAGCTGTAACTATATTACTGACCAAGGGAAACAAATCTTAGGGAATAATGCATGCTGTCCATACCACCGAGGCCCCGTCCACAGGGCTGTCCCATTTATGTTCCCACCAGCAAAGCCTGAGAGGGCCTCTTTCCCACAGCATCACCAACAGAATGTGCCACCAAACTTACACAGTTTCAGTAATCTGAGAGTTAAAAATGGTATCTCAGTCTAGTTTTTATTTGCATTCCTTTTTTAAAAAATTTTTTTTGAGAGGGAGATGTTGTGTCTCTCTCTATGTTCAAGAATCCACCATTTGTATTTCCTCCTCTGTGAACTATGTGTTTATATTTTTGGCCATGGCTACTGGTCTTTTGAAATATCAATTTCTAGGAGTTCTTTGTATGTAATTTTGAGATTAGCCCATTGTCTGTAACACGGATCGCAAACATTTTCCTCTTGGGAAATCTTAATGAAGGCCACCAAATCAGATGCAGTGTGGCTGCCCTGTTTCAAATGTCACCATGGGTCGGAAGCCCAGGAGTTACGCCTACTGAATGCTGTGCCACATCATTTCCTTTTTCCTCTATTTGCATTACTATTTCCTTTCCTTCCAGGTCTTAAATTTTTTTTTATTTTGAAATAATAGATGCACAGAAAATTACAAAAATAGTACAGTGAGGTCCTATGTCTCTTTCATCCAGTTTCCCCCAACGGTGACACATTATAGACAACTGTAGTATAATATCCAAACCAGGACACTGACGTTGGTACAATGTGTACATATAGTTCTATGCTATTTTATCACATGTGTGATTCGTGTTCCTAGTATGGCAATCAAGAAGACACAGAACTATTCCATTGCCACACAGATCTCCTTAATTCCAGCCCTTTAAAATCATACCCCCTCCTTTGCCGTGGCCCCTACATCCCTAACTCTTGGAAACCACCAGTACTATTTTCTTTCTAACCTGTTTATTTTTTCTTCACCCTTCTGTCATTTTATGAAATCACCTCTAATGTCACAAATACAGCATCAGATGCAAAATTTGTTTACTCGAGCAGGGGAAACTTCCAACCGAATGCTGGGACCGCACAACAGCTCGCCCATCATTCCTTTCCGGTGCCCTCCCGTTCTCTCCAACCCACTCCTTTCCCAATCACATCAGGTGCCAGACAGCTCCCTTCCATCCCAGAGGGCCTGCAGTCAGCCCCTCTCTTTTCCCATCCAATATGGGTGTGAGCAAGTGGAACCAACCTCTCCCCAGAGGGCTGAAAATACCACTTCCCGCTTCCTAGTTGACTGGAGTCACTTGTCTGCCAAAACGTGCTAGGGAAAGCTCAAAAAAACTTAAGTCAAACAAGACGCCATAAGCACAGTACAGCCCACTGGGAGAAGGCCGTGCAAAGAGGGTCCCTTCTCTCCATGTTTGTGCACTAAATTTAGCTCTGGTTGGCAGAGGTTGTTTGTTGTGGTAAAAAAAAACCAGGCAAGAGGGACCCCAGGGACCTGCCTGAAATGAAACAGGTGGGCAACCATTGAAATGGTTTAGAACTTCATTTTTTGTTTTGTTTTGTTTTGATCGAGGTAGAGTCTCACTCTGTCACCTGGGCCAGAGTGCCGTGGCATCAGCCTAGTTCACAGAGACCTCAAACTCCTGGCCTCAAGTGATTCTCCTGCCTCAGCCTCCCTGGTAGCTGGGACTACAAATGCACACCACCATGCCCGGCTAATTTTTCCAATTTTAGTAGAGACAGGGTCTCACTCTCGCTCAGCTGGTCTCGAACTCCTGACCTCAAGTGATCCTCCTGCCTTGGCTTCCCAGAGTGCTGGGATTACAGGTAGGAGCCACCTTGCCTGGCCCAGAACTTGTTAATTTAGTACACAAACCTTCTGGTTTAAGAAGGTTTAAATGTTTAATCTTTGGTGTAGAATCTTTCCACTGGGCAACGTGTTGATGTCATAAAGACGGGGCTCATATCTCAGTTGAGGCAATGACAATTAGTGCAGGGAGGAAGGGGGAGGAGAATTCAACCTGCCCCCATTCTTCAGGTCTGCCACGGAGAACAGAGGGGTCCCCTGACCTTCTGACAGTAATATGCTCTGCTTGATCCTTCCAGATCGAGGCCCAAAGAAAACATGTCTTCAATGAAACTGTCTCCTGTGCAAATTCCACTCCCACCCCAGGGCCACGGTAGCAGCATGACTTGCAGCACACGAAACGTGATGTCTGATCAGAAATCGGAGGCATTAAGTATCTTGATTGTGACTACAGCACAAGGTAGAAAAAGAGACTGAAGCAAGCTGAGAGCTGCGGGAAATGGCCTCTCAAATAACTCTGTTGCATGTCATGAAGATAAAGAAAAACAAATGCAAGTGATATTTGATCTATAATTAGGATGCAGGCCTCAGACATGAAAATTTATCTGTTAAATATCATCCTGCCTTTACTTCACAGTTAAACAACTTCATCTGTTCCTGGGTGACCCCTACGCCCTGGATCGCCTGTGTTTTCCCCCAGCACACGGGGCCCACTCATTATTTCTGAATCAGAGCTCAGAGTGGCTACAGGGATGGGAAGATTCTGCGGTTCTTTGCTCCCCATTAATCACCTGAGTTTCACCTGTCCGGTGAGCTGGCATTCAGGGAGGACACAGGGTATTGGTATTCTCAGCACGCGAACAGCTAAGTTTAAGATACAGGCTTGCAAATGGTACAGCCATTTGGAAGACAGTTTGGCAATTCCTCAAAATGTAACACATGGCGTTACCGTATCACCTGGCAATTCCACTTCTAGGAACGTTCCCAAGAGAACCGAAAACGTACGTCCACACAAAAACTATGTACATCAGTAAGCACAGAAACATTACTCACAGTAGCTAAAAAGTGGGAACACCTCAGATGTCTATGAGCCGATCAAACTATTTAAAAATGTGGTATATATCTATAAAGCAGAATGTGATTTGGCCATGAAAAGAATGCACTGCAGATACACGCTACAACATGCATGAAAACGTGCTGGGTGAAAGGAGCAAGTCACACAAGATCACGTATTGTATGATTGTATTTATACGAAATATCCAGAGTAGGCAAATCCTAGAGATAGAAAGTAGATCAGTAGATGACACAGGCTGGCGGGGGGTGGCAGGGAGAGGCGGATGATGGGGCGTGACTGCTAATGAGTAATGCACATCTATTTTGGGGTGATTAAGATGTTCTAAAATTTCATAGAATTGTTGGTTTCACAACTCTCTGAATGTCTGAATAAACTAAAAACCACTGAATTACACACTTTAAAAGGGTGAATTTTATGGTGTGTGAATTATAATTCAGTAAAGCAGTTATAAAAATAAATAAAAATAAAAAGATATGGCTTGCCTCATAAACTATTTGAAGAAAGACCTAGAAAATGAGGGCCTGATGAAAAATTAGTTCTGGTGGGGAAAAAAAAAAAAAAATCAAAGCAACATGAACTAACATCTTTACCACTTTGGAGTATGAGCTAAAATAACTGTGCTCTACGCTATGTATTAACATTAGAAATAAGAAAAGACTCTCTGCCCCAACATTTAGCCTCTTTTCCATTCACCGCCTGATCTACTGCTTAATATTTTTTGATACTCAAGAAGATCAGATGCAGCGAGATTAAGTCAGATAGTTCCTGGGGGGCAGAGCAGGCATCGGAATCTGATCACTCCATTAATAATTGATGCCAGAAATACTTACTATTACTATATGTCTACTACAAACACGACACTTGAAATCCTCTGTCTTCAAGAGCTTCTAGTCTAATGAGGGAGACAGACATGTGAGCTACTAAGTACCATGCAGGGCCCTTCACAGGCCTGTTTCAGCAACTGAGGACACTCACGTAACGGAGAGGCGGACCGCGCTTGGCTTGCGGGGACAGGGAACGGATTTCAGGGAGAAGACAACGCCCGGCATTGGACGTGGGGCCTTTGGAGGCATTTGTCAGATGAGTAAATCCAGAATGGGCATCTGTTCACGTTTCTGCTCAGTTCCCCGGCTAACGGTTGGGCTTGAGATTAAAACTCTGCAGTGCACGAGATTCAGAGAGTGCAGCAGCAGCGTGTTCACCCGACTCAGCAGACGGCCTGTGCTGGACGGGCACAGCCCGGGCAGAGCTCAGAGGAAGAACACCAAGCGCACGCCCGCAAATCACGGAGGCCATTCTGATCTTTCGGGGCAACTTTGATTCATTCCGTTTTCCTTTACTCTTAGGAAACTAGAACTTTCCATCTCCTGGACTTCCTTCTGTTCACTTTGTACACTAATTAATCAAATACTCAATTAATCCACCATTCAATTAAAAAAACATAGCCGGTGAGGGGCTGGGAACGCAGAGATACGGCCCGAGACGTGCTTCCCTGCAGTTCACAGCTGACTGCGGCATTTTTCAAAGACGGCATCCGCATTACCAAGGGAGTTGCTTAAAAATATGGATTCCAAGGATAAAACCCTTATAGGTCTGGGGAGCTAAATTTGGAAATCTGCTTTCCCAAGGGTGTCCCGGAAGCTTCTGGGGCTGGTGGTCCTCAGAAGACCTGTGGAGAATCACCGGCACAGTGGGGGAGGTAGGTGCACAAAGATAACAGCACGGTCACGTGGTCGGGGCTCCAAAGGGCCCTCAAGGTGGTGCGGTGGGAGCCCGGAGCAAAGGCAATCAGACTCACCCTCCCAGCGGAGATAAATTTCGCATGACTCTTTTGTTGGTGGGTGGCACTAGGACCACATCAGTCAAGAGGGTCCCTCAAAGACGAGTGCCAACTTTGACCACTCTGGCCGTCTTTCTCCATCCAAGTGAGTTAGCAAGCCCCCGTATCACCAGGTGTGACACCACGCCATCCAGAGTCCGAGGTTACCTGGCTGCTTTGTGCCTTCCCTTAAGGGAGGGATCAGTCGTCTGCTCAGATGCTGAACCCATTAAAGGAAGGTGACAATGCACAGAGTGTCTGTTGGCCGGGCAGCGAGGAGCAGGGAACCTGTGGCCTTGGGGCTACATGTGGCCTTCTGGATCCTTGAGTGTGGCCTTTTGGTCAAATCCAAATTTTACAGAACAAATCCCTCAGTTTGGCTTTGGTTGAGGGGCTGCCCTTAGGGATGTGCAGGGCCACATGTGGCCTTCCCCACCCCTGCAAGGAGCAACAGGTGTTTCAAATGATAAACCACACCTGCTCCTAGACACAGGACTCAGCCACATGCAGGCGGAGGTGGATTTCCTGTACAGAAGAGCAGAACAACTCTGGTGTCAACGTATTTCTGGACTTGAACATGTTAACAGCTTAATCTTTCTGGGTGCCCCAGATTTTCTGCTTTGTAAAATCAGAATATTAATATCGATCTCTCAGGCTGTTTGGAAGATTAAATAAGAAAAAAAAATGAGTAAAAGACCCTTGCACAAAATAGGTTCATGCACTTTCTTCTTCAAACTATGGGTTCTATCTGGGGGGTGGGTCAAGTCTCACAAAATTTCCTACATTAATGATAGGAGTATTTAACATTTCCTGAGTGCCTACCACGGGCTGGGCATGGTTCTAAGCATTTTGCACGTATGGAGTCATTTTGTTTTTAGAACAATCCTGAGAGGCAGTAAATGTTACCGGCCCCATCTTTCAGAGTAGAGAAACTCATCAACTCATGCAATTACCACACACCCACCATGGATGAGTTGCAGTGGTCCGCCCACTCCCGAAACATTAATTTTTTTCCTCTAATTATTTTCTTTTTTCCTTCCTCAGTCTGTTTCCTACCAGTCCATGTCTTACCCAAAAAGAACTCTCCAAAGAGTTAGTAAGGGACTTCAAAGGTTATATCTTGTTCATGTTCCTGGAGAGGAAATGACGATCCTCTGTATCCCTGGCTCGTCACCACTGAGTGCCGCGATGGCCTCTTGCCCAGCAGCCCCACCCCTGTGCGCTCTCCCCTTCCCACTGCCCATGTGTCCCTCGGGCTGACCTGGCACAGTAAGCAGCCACAACTCCACCACTGAGGGACATCAAAACGCAATAGCTAAAATGACCTTCCTAATTTACCCTGAACGCCCGATTACTTACCAGGAACCCAGGCAAGAGTGTTTACCAATCGGGCAGCTGGTGCCAAAGGTGCTAGTGGACAGTGAAGTACGCGCAAGACAAAAAGGAGCCCGACATGGACAGGTGTTGGCAGGCAGAAAGCACTTAACGCCGAAAGACACGTGACGACCAGGCTCACAGCCCGCCCAGCAGCCGAGTGAACCTGGGTAAGTCGCCTCCCCTACGCTGGCCGCTGCTTTCCCAGGGCAGGGGGTTAGACCTGTTCTAAGGTTTGCCGGAACAGAAAGCTCCTCTGGCTGACTGCAAGGCTGCATGGTCTAAGATGCAGCATGTCAAAACAGAAAGCACGTGAGCTTTAAAGGCAGACCTACATTTGACCACTCTGACTCTATCCTTGCTGGCTGCGTGTCCTTGGAAAATGACTTCTCTCAGAGCTTCATGGGACACACTCACTGTTGTCTCCCCAAACGCCTTCCTCCTCTTCCCCAGCTAACAGAATCACAAGTTCACCTTTAAGCAGCAGGTAGAGATTCCTGATTTCAACAAAGGCAGGCCTCTCCCTGGACCCGGGGGGTTGATTCATAATTTGTATAAACCAGTCATGGTAATTCCCCTCCCTACCAGCAGTGATAGGGTCCAAGGTTCAGTTTGTGACTAATTTCTAAACCATGAGATATAAAGGGAAGTGTTCTGTGCAGGTTCTTACCCTGAATAAAAAGGCAGGGCTCCCTGAGGAGATAGAATTCTGGCTTTGTTTCTTGCTTCCTGCTTGGGACTTTGACGTGAAGACAAGACACCTGGGGTGATGGCAGCCATCTTGCACCCATGGGGTGAAAAGTATGAAGACAAAAAGCTAATGTGCTAAGAATGGAAAAAGGATGGAAAGAATCTGGGGCCCTGATGACACTGCTGAGCTGCTGCACAGGCACCAGACTCTCTACCTCCTTCTGGCTTAAAGCACAGTTAACTTGTAGCCAAAAGCTCTCCTAACTGAAAGGATACAGAACAGCATCTGGTACGGGACTTGGAAACCTAAGAAGCTCATTAAACGGTAGCAGATACCATTGCCTGTTGGGAAAGACTCTTTTGCTGAGGCATTTTTTAAGCCATCGGTTAAGCCTCCTAACGGTACTGTTTTTACATTTTCCTGCCAAATCAAAATGAAAACAAAACAAGTAGGCAGACAACTTCTTTCTCTTGCAGGCACTCTCGTTTTCTCACTTACAAGATTCGGATCACTTAGGCATTTAGAAGCTAGGGCACATTTGCCCTCTTGTCCCCGCCAAGGACCAACTGCATCAGCTTCACAAGACTACAGGCCCCCCTGCAGAATCTGAATCTCTAGAGAGGAGGGCCAGGATCTCAAAGCTCCCTACGGGACAGACGTAGATGCACATTCAAACTTGAGAAGCACCAGCCTACATGACGGGCTCTGCATTCTGATGCAATTATTGGTTATCTGGTCATTTTCTCTGCCACTGAAAGGCCACTATCTTATCGACCGGCCATGCCGTTCCACAGTGTGCACACCAGGGGCTCAGGCATCGCAGAGATTGCACGGCTCGTTCAACGGGGACAGGGCCCTGATATCTGGTCTCACTCCTCATCTTCACACTAACAGATGCGACCCTTCGGGTGACCTACTTGCCCTGAGTGTACGTCGGCCTCATCTGTAACCCGAGACCTGACAACGCTGAGCCAGGGGCACTGAACTCGCTCACCGAGGGGATCGCTTACTCCACGCGCAGCTTTCCTACATGAAATTACAACAATGAACCCTCCAACTACCTGGAGATGGACACAGCCTGACCTCCACCACTTCCTTTCGAGGAGCCTAATGGAGATTAATTTACTGGTTCAAGGTTACACAGCCAGAAAATAGCAGAGGGGAACACGAATACATTGTAGCAATGCTGTTTTTGCAGCTCTGTGCTGCTTCCCCAGACAAAGATCCCAACGACTCGGAATCCTCTATCTGGAGAAATGCAGACTGTGTGGCCTGGAGGACAGAAGCCTTCCAGGAAGACTCTGATGGAACCTCCAATGACCTGAAGGACTGTCACAGGAGAACCGATCAGTCTCAGCTGCAGGGTCTCTAGGACAGAACTGAAACCAGGCGACAAGGTTAGAGAGACACTGGTGTAGGCTCGCTCAAGGTTTGCTCCATCTGCCCAGCAAGAGAGACGACGGCCTCACCAGGTGAGCTCCCTGCCAATGAACGCGTGCACAGGTGCTGCACGCCTGCAGGGAGGGGATGTGATGGAGTCGTGAAGCCTCAAGAGTGCCAAGACGACCTAGGAAGCTGTTTTAGCGTGACTGTGCAATGAACTTCGACGCAGCAGTGGTGCACGTCCCTGACACACCTGGCACATAGTAGGTGCTTAGTTAATATCGGCTAAATAAATGGACAAATATAACAGGGATGATGTGGACCAGACACAGCTCTTGATTTATCCCCACCACTTGCTAACTGTGTTACCCTAAGCTTTTGTTTCCTTGTACAGTGAGATCTGTGGCCTTGCTAATCTTTTGTTCCCCGCCTATAACACCTTTTCTATCCATCTTCAAGAAATTTTATTATATAAGGCTAAAATGTACTAGACTGTAAGCTTCTTGAAGGAAATGGTTCCGTTTTACATGTGTTTCTGTTCCTGCAGGCTCTGGGATGGGTCTGTGGGCATAACAGGAAAATGCCTAGATGTCCCAGTCCTGACGGGGGGTGGGGCACTAAGAACCAGCCATTTACTGACCCCCTACTCTGTGACAGGTGCCAAGCTATGTATTCTATACCCATGATCTCAAATGATCCAGCCACCAACTTGGTAAGGCAGAGATTTTCATCCCCACTTTACAAAGACTGAGGCTGCCCCTGACTCGGGGTGAGACAGCTAAGAGGTGGCACAGTTCGTGTTCTCAAATGATCCTCGTCACCATCATAATCATCGTCAGTTGCTTAAGTTCTAGGCTTCTCAGGTCCTTCGGATATTTCTAGGATGTAACATCCAGACAGTGCTGATTTTTCAGAAGGAAGGTAAGAACTCAGTCCTAAGATGCTTTTTTGCCTTATACATACAACAAGCATGTGCCCATTCTTCTGTGAGTGCCGAGCAGTGTGAGGCACGACTGGCCCGGAATTGCTGCTAGATGATGATGCCCAGGCACTGAGAGTATGAACTAGTGCCCCACAGCGCCAAGACACGAGAGAGGTTGGAGCTCAAGAGATGCTTGTTGAACCCAAATATTTGATTTCAAGTCCTTTCGGTGGGAGAAATCGGAAAGATAAAAATCTTTAGAAAAAAGAAACGTCAAACATACGCATTTATAATGCAGAGAAGGGGGTAAAGACCCGACCACGTTACTGAACATCCTGGGATGAGTGATGTGCCGAGGCCCAGCCATTAACAACGGGTACCAGCCTTTCAGGAGCTAACAGATGTTCGTTTTATGAGCAAAGACAAGAGCTGTTCGGCCTTTTTAGGTACCTATAAAAATTGGATAATTTTAAGCTATTCTAATAGCTGCCTGACAATTTTATTAACGTCGTCAGCTGCCGGGTGGCCCTGTCCATGCCTGAAAGAACGAGTTCCCACTTGGGACTATTCATATCAGCTGAGCTCTATTCGAAACACCTTCCTTTTTTCAATTAGCTAGACAATGAGGAGGCTGTCTCCCGGCACGGCCCCTTGGAAACTTAGCGGCAGGCCGCCTTGCTGGCGTACAATTCCCTTTCTCAGAGGCGATGAGGCTTACAGGAGCTTTGAAATCAGGCAGGGTTCTCTGAGCCTCAGTTGCTTAATACAGCAGATGTAACATGCCCAGACTCTGTGTGTGGGTTTTTACCAGTAATGAGTGAGACAATATTAACATAAAGCAGGAGAAAGTTAGCCCAGCGACTGACACTTAATGTCCAGCAACGTGTTTACTTCTAAATAAAGTCATTTGAAAGCACCTTGACGAACTGCCCAACCTTGTCTTCTGACTTTTGACCCATTTTTAAAAATGTCAACTTGCGCACTTTTAATTTCCTAAAGCTCTTCCCTGTTTTTCGAAGCTTCCTTTTTTTTTTTCAAATGTAGGATCCTGTTTCAGTTTTATGACTGAAATGACTTTCATGTGTCTGAGGCCGTTGATTTCAGCTTTCTTGAAGTCTTCTGCTCTTTTCTGCCTATGTCTGTTTCTTACCCACTCCTTTCTTCCACTTGGTCAAAACTGACCTGTGACGTTTATATCAGAGTTTTTCTTCCAACGTCTGCGGACGCTTCACAGTGCGTGTGAGTGAGGCACTGAAGATGGGCTGGCAGCTTTGAGTTTGTGAGGGGGCTCCCTGGCTCTTGGCCTCCGCCACCGGGTGGGTCTGTTTGTCAGGGTCCAGTCAAGAAAAGGAACCCGAGGCTAGAGAACCTCCATGAAGAGCCGCTAGCCAGGAATGGGGGCTGCAGAGGCAAACGGGGATACTGAGATGTCACACAAATTGCAAGCACAAGTGCAAACTGCCATGGCTAGGGCTGGGGCAACACAGGGAGGGAGTCAGGATTGTCAGAAGTCAGGCACCTATGGTGGTGCACGGGCCCCTGGCCCCTGGGAGAGGACAGACTGCAACTATAATAGAAGCAACTGCACAGCCAGGGTGCTTTGCTGGGGGGATTCTGACAAAACCAGGATGCAGACAAGTAAGAGCAAGTCCCTTCTTCCCCTCCAGCCTCAGTCTCCCCTGACGCCCTGTCTGTAGAACCTCGCGAGAGCTGCTGGTGAAACCGAAATGTTGGCAGTGTGCCAGAGCCGAGTCCAGTAGGGTGGGTTTGAAGCAGAGAGCAATAACTTAATACGACCTTAAATGAGCACAGCGAGACATCCCAAACATCAGCATCACAATCTTGGGCGGGGCCGTTTCCCCAGAGAGGAATCACACATCTCTCGGCTGGAGGACAGAAACCTGGCCTCAAGCCTCTGGCTTCTGCGTAGAGGAGGGGCTGAGGGGCCTCTCCTTTCAGGGTGCAAACTTTCCGTCCATCTCCCTGTGTTCGCTCCAGTGCCCTGCTGTGACCCTATCTGTGCAAGATGAGCTCTGTCCAGGGCCACGCTGGTGCCGAGGACAAACCTCTGGCAGTATGCAGTGGCCAAAGAGAACATCTGCCTGGCTGCCTGGGCCAGGGGTCCCGACTGTCTCTTACGTGGCCTCTCAGAGGGCTGAGGATGTCTTCCTAAGGCATCTGGGATACTGGAGCCTCTCGTGGCTGAGCCTTGTCTGGGGCCTGCAAAGTCTAGCAGCCCACTCCCTGCCTTGGTGCCCAATGGGGTCACTGCTCTGTGACGTGGGGTCCCACTTCCCAATTTGCTGACATCCTTTGTCCCTTGTATTCCCCTCTCCTAGAATCTTTGTCCTTATGAACTGATGCCTTCTTTCATTCCTTTCTTAACATCTTAGTGAACTTTGAGAGGGCATGGAGATAAGCTCCTGTGTTCCAGTTGCCATGTTTTATCATTCACATTAAACAAAAAGTCTGTGTGGGTCACTTAAAACACATATGCGAGCCAAATCTGTCTTCCGGGCCATCCGCTTGCAACATATGCAAGGCATTACAATACAGCACTCTGGACGAGGCAAAGCCAAAATCATTTGGGTCATTTTGTTTGGAAAGAGAGGGCTGAAGAACAAATTAATGGTAGAGAAGAGACTATTTGAGGACAGTTTGCAGCTGTTCTCTTGCTCTGAGAACAGAATGAAAGGGCATGAGCAGAGAAGTGCAACATGAGGGATTTTAACGAGATATGAAAAACCACCGCTCACTGGGATTACTGCGATGCCACACTGGTCTCCCTACCTGTAATCTCTCCCTCTACAAATGGCCTTCTGTGCCATTCGTGATTTCGGATCTCCAAATCCAACAAAGCATGCGTTTAATCATTTATCAATTAATTACAGAAGGCTTAACGCGCTGGGCACCATGCTATACGCTGGGGAGAGAGTGATAAACCAGACAGATACGGTCCTCCCACTCTGCACTTGCAGCTTAGCCAGAAACAAACACAAGTCAACGAGCATTTCCAATAAAACACAAATCCGATCCACGGTTCTCTCTCTCTCATCTCATCTACTTCCTTGAATAAATCTGGCCTTATGATGTGCCAGGGAGCGGCTAAGCCACATGCTTGAGTGCACACACACGATCCTTCCTGGAGGGAGATCCACCCTGTGAGGTTGCTCCTTCAGCCGTAATTACTCCCCCCTCTCCCCCATTTTTACATATGAGGAAACTGAGGCTTACAGAGGTGCAAACAAGTCACAAAGGGCATTTAAAACAGTGGTAGTTTCCTATTGTTGCTCTAACAGATTAACACAAAGGAAGTGGCTTAAAACTGCACGAGTTTATTCCCTCATAGTGCTGGAGGGCAGAAGTCTGAAATCAGACTCCCCGGGCTAAAGTCAAGGCGTTGGCAGGGCTGGTTCCTTCTGGAGGTTCTGGGAGAGATCTTAATTTCCTGCCCTTTTCAGCATCTAGTGACCGCCTGCACTCCTTGGCTCGTGGTCCCTTCCTCCGTCGCTGAAGCACATCACTCCAACCTGTGCTGCCGTCATCACATCGCGGCTTCTCTCTGCAGCCACGTC
Source organism: Lepilemur ruficaudatus (assembly GCA_963574885.1). NCBI lineage: Eukaryota > Metazoa > Chordata > Mammalia > Primates > Lepilemuridae > Lepilemur > Lepilemur ruficaudatus. The sequence goes on from CAUYRT010029792.1 coordinate 89,697, forward strand.
TCCCTGCGCCTCCCTCTTGGAAGGACGCGCATTATGTTCAGTGCTCACCTGAACAGCACAGGACATGCTCTCCAGCTCAAGATCCTTATCTTAACGACACGTGCAAAGCTCCTTTTGCCTCACAGGATGAGTTTTAGAGGTTCCAGGGCATGGATTAGGATGAGGATGTCGTTGGGGGTCATTATTCTGCATTATCTGGTAGAAAGAGGAGAACCTGGGGTTCAGACCTAAGCCCTGTGCTTCTGAGGTGGAGTGCTCAACCCCCGGCCTGCCTGCTTCCAGTGAACGCTCGAGTTTTAGCCCCAGCTGCGGATCACTGTGCCTCAAATATATCCTGCAGGATCATTCCTCCAGGCCTTTTCCAAGGGGCTCCTTTTTCCTGGAATTCCCTGCTACTTGGACTCTCACAAACTCTTATTGAGTCTTCAAAGCCCAGCTCAAGTGCTTCCCCACGGCAGAACTGATTCTCCCTCTTCTCTGCCTATACCATACTCTGGCGGACTCTCTGCATAAGCAGCAGCCACATGACTTTGCAGTTGTTTATGTTTTTTCCTTTCCCTTCTCCATGTATACAGGAGTCCCTTAAGAGTAAGAATCCGTTTCCTTTCTGCATTCTTCAGTGTCTTCCCTGTCCAACATCACCTGGCACAGCGTATGCATTCAACACATATTCCTGAATTGAAGCTACTTAAAAGAATGAATGGCGTTACAAAGAGATTGTGCAATCTTTCCTGAAGGTCAACAAAAAAAGAGAATTGAGCCACATTTTTTTCTTTTGCTCCCCCACCAATTTACTGAGCCCAGTGTTGAGCATTATACTAGACGCGAGGAAAACAGAGATGCACAAAACGCAGCACCTGCCTGGGAAGCAAGGAAAACGAGACTCAAGGCTCCCCCCGCCACGTGCCAGCCACTGTGCTTGGCACTGCCACACATACGAGCTCCCTGAAGGGGGGGTCCACCGGGGGGGAAGGAAGCAGCCAGAATGAGACGCCCATGTATCTCATCCCAGCCCCTTCCGGCACATGGGTTCTAGACGAGTTTATGATCTCCTCTCTGATTACTGGCAACTTTGCTGAATTTCAGAATGCTTAATATGGAGCGAGAAGGCATCTTGGGACACCTTCCGGCCCAGTGTTTTTGAAACTAGGGTTTGCAACACATGTGGGGGTTATAAAAATAATTTAGTCAGTCTGAACAAGCATTTTAAAAGTTAAAATACATCAAAAAATTAGAAAAGATAAAAGCTCATTGAAGATAGTGAATTTATGTATTATTTTATGAAAATATTGTTTTAATTGTATATTAGCATGTGTCTGCACGTGTATATATGTATGCATACTTACACACCGACACACACATACACACGTTTTTAGGACTGTGATGTTAAGTATGTTTCTTACTGTGAGACACAGTCCAGAAAGTATGAAAAGCGTTGATGGTCCTACGAGAGCAAGGCCTGGCAACGGAATCCCGCCAGCTCTTTTTTTTTTTTTTGAGACAGAGTCTCACTCTCTTGCCCGGGCTAGAGTGAGTGCCGTGGCATCAGCCTAGCTCACAGCAACCTCACTCCTGGGCTCAAGCGATCCTTCTGCCTCAGCCTCCCGAGTAGCTGGGACTACAGGCATGCGCCACCATGCCCAGCTAATTTTTTACATATATTTTTAGTCGGCCAATTAATTTCTTTCTATTTATAGTAGAGACGGGGTCTCGCTCTTGCTCAGGCTGGTCTCGAACTCCTGACCTTGAGCTATCCACCCGCCTCGGCCTCCCAGAGTGCTAGGATTACAGGCGTGAGCCACCACGCCCGGCC